>JASCZW010003507.1:0-188824 GCA_034211315.2 Aedes japonicus
CTGATTCCTTATTTCTTTACAACCTACGTCTCCCGGGAATTATCTTAGCTTAATATCAATTTATCCTAATTTTCTGAAAGTCCTACGGTAATAGATGACGGTTGACTGAAACCACAATTAGTATCCACCCCTTGGCGGTTTTGCAGTTCAAGTAGCTGAAAAAAACAACACATAAAGCTTTTCGTTCACCCATGATTAATGATCGCGAAATTTGTTTTACAACAACCTTGCCATTCAGTTATCGCTTGATCTGAACCAAACCTGTGGAGGGTCAATCTATGATAAGTTTGACCATTTTTGGGGCGATCATTCATTCACGGTCTAAATAACGAACGTTACTCTCGCATGCGAAGCTGTGGATAATGTGAATCGTCCTTTGGTACCCCATTCAAAGTAAACATATGTCATGTGTTCTGTCATCTTTCTAACGATCGTTATATCTTTTGTATCTTCCTATCGCAGAACGGCTGATGAGTCATGTGGAGAAGCAGCGCTACGATGGCTGGTACAACAATTTAGCCCACCCGGACTGGGGAGCAGTTGGTAAGTTCGGAACCCGATAGAATCCTGTTTGTTTAAAAATGAAAACGGAGGTAATCACGCGTCTTGAATCCGATCATGGTTGGATTGTTTACCTAATAGTGGGGTCAGGGAATCTGTCAGATTAAGAATGGTGATTTGTTTTCATTCTACACGACTGCAAAGATGTTCCAATGGTATACAAAACGGCGAAAGAAACAAAATCAAAGTTGGATAAGTATTATGGACAAATGCATCGTCAGATTACACCGGAAAATATTGGTTTCGAGAGTTTCGTGGTGGCTGCAACTCCACTACCGATCATGTCCGCAGTTGCAGGCCCTCCGATGAATTACAAATGACAATGTCAAAAAAGTTCATAAAATAGTTTTGACTGACCGGAAAGTGGAGATGCGTGAGCTAGAAGATGCCACGAAGATAAGTATTTTTTAGTTGACAACATCTTCGACACAAAAGTCTCACAGACTGGTTAATCAACACTCTTAATCCTAAATTTAAAACCTGCTTTGCTAACATTACAATCGAAACAGTCACACACTTCTTTGAAACGTCTACACCATAAATGCAGTGGGGTGTTCAGGCCATAATTTGTTCGATGGCTGGGGATCCACAGCAGTTTCCGATTTCGGAGCTAACGATATAACCTCACACCTTCGAGAAGGCTGCTACAGACAATGTTGCACTTAAACACGTCGAAAATGGACAACCTTTGCAGCATTACTCGATGACTCGCCAGCGGTTATAAATCGAGGAGTGGGCATCGATGTTCGTATGGCGGTAGGTTCACTGGGTCGTGGCAGGTCGCGTAGAGCATACCTTATGAAGCGCTTCTGGACTTCTGGGCAATACGAGCGATATGGACGGCATGATTGGGAGTCCAAACCTGCACTCCATATTCAAGTAAACTGCAAACTAAAGCGCAGAACAGGGTCTTCAGTGCATGTACGTCATCAAAATGGGCTGTGTTCCGGCGTAGGAAACCTAGCATCACAATGGCTTTCAGTTGTCAGATGTGTTCGTTAAAGCGATGTTTACTATCAAGTATGACGCCAAGATCCTTGATCGACGTGACTCTTTCTAATGGCAAGTTTTTCAGCCCGTAGTCAAAAGATACAGTAGTCTGACATCGAGTGAACGTCATTACCTTACATTTTGCCGCATTCATTTGCATTCCGTTCATTTCGCACCAAATTGAAACACGTTCTGCTTGTTATGCACTGCAATCCACAAGCGACTTAATCACGTGAAACAGTCATCTGTATAGAGCAGTTACCCAGACTTGAGGCTATCGCACATATCGTTGATAAAGAGGACGAATATCAGGAGACCAAGATGACTGCCCTGCGGGACGCTGGAAGGAATATCAAATACATTCGACCTAGCATCGTACACTTTGACAAAAGCTTTGCGTGCAGACAGATATGATTTCAGCCACTGAATGATCCAAGAAGGTAGTCCCAGGCGATTCAATTTTTTCAATTGCCAATTCGTGAGGCACCTTGTCAAACGCTTTTGAGAAATCAACGTAGATTGCGTCAACCGGACATCGCTTTTCCAGCTCATTGATCACAGTGTGGGTGTATGTCATGAGGTTCGACGTAGCTAACCGCTTTTTACGAAACTATGTTTATGTTCGGATATTGTAGGCTACAGGATAACAGCACGTCATGCAATAGACTCTCAAAAACTTTCGCTAGGCAGTTCAAAATAGATATCGGTCGATAGTTCTCCACGCAATGTGTGTTTCCATCCTCGTGGATTCTTCGATCAAGGATCTGTTGAAAATCGCTGTGACGGGAACAGACAGCAACTGAGCGCATTGTTTGACAAAGACGGGCGGAATGAGATCGGGGTCAGGGCCTTTTGATGAAGGTGATTTGAGGAAGTTGAAGGTTATACGATGGAAAACTTTCCAAGTTTTTTGAACATCGGAGGTGGGTTGTCGTCGTGTACGGAACGGAAGAACACGGCAAATAGATTCGTAGATGTGACCGACGAGTAAGAGCTATGAGACTTGCAGGAAATATCAACGGGAACTCTGGATGAACTCTTTCGATTGTTGATGTAGGTCCAGAAGGAAGAAGGATGTTGTCTGAAGTTTGCCTGGATACTGTCGATATATTCACGGAAACGAATGTGTCACAGATGAGTGTACTCCTCTTCAGCAAGCTTCAACTCTCTCGTGCTCGTAGAATTCCTGTTCCGGAAGAACCGTTTTCTGAACTTTCGTAAACGGTTACGGCAATAGCGGAGTTGTGGCATCCACCAAGGTTGGCAAAACTGTTTAGAAGGCCTACGAGGTTTTTCACGAACAGTATCCCGGATGATTTGATGGATAGGTCCATAGAAAGTGGTAACGGAGGCATCTTTATAAGCGTTGTTCAGTAACTGGTTCCAATTCTGGGAGGCGATCATTACATTTATGGCTTGGTAGAGAACGGGTGTCCACAATTAAAACGAATTGCTTATGATGTACTGAGTACTGTTTTGAGCGTACATGCCAAAATTTTAGCGAGATTCTTTACATGAAAAAGTTATCCTGCCGGGTGCCGCCATGCTCACTCCTGACCAAAAACACGAACGCGAGAGCACTTCGAAACAGTGTTTAGACTTGCTGATGCGGAATCGGAATGACTTTTGGCGTCGATTGGTAACTGTTGATGATGAAACCTGGATCCACTATTACACACCAGCGATCAGAATGAGTACCCGGCAATGGACTGAAGTCGGCACGAGTGCTGCGAAGTGGCTTAGGGAGGCTCAATGGGTCGGAAAGATTATGGCGTTGGTTTTCTGGGATTGTCATAGCATACTTATCGTGGACTACCTTGAAAGAATGAAACCATCAACAGCGAGTATAACTGTGCATTATTGGATTTTGTTTTTGCAAGACAATGCGCCGGCGCACACGAGCATCATAACCACGGCTTAAATCAAAGACTTACGCACCAATTGCTTCCGCATTCACCGTATTGACCCGATTTGGCTCTCTCGGACTATTGTCTGTTCCTAAACCTCAAAAGATGGTTCACCACTAAAAAAATCAGCTCACGCGACGCTGATGCCGCGGAGGTGTATTTTGCTGATGCGAGACCACGGAGGAATACTTTGCAGACCTTCCGAAAAATTAATTTTTGGACGGGATCAAGTTGGAAAATCACTGGCCAGTTAAAAGAATACTACATTGAATAGCAAAAAAAGGATAGTCACAAAAAAGTTCAGAAATGCCTGATTCTTCATGACGCTATGAGGCCTCTCAGTGGACTTCGAGTAACCTTAAGTGAGGGAAATATTCGATATTGGTCTAAGTGCTTTTTATATTGTTTGTCAACTGCACTGATAGACTCTTATTGGAAGAAACCTTGAGATAGAGAATGGCGAGTTTGCATGAAATATTGGCAAATATTTTAAAATTTTTGTGTTAGGTATCATATTTCCCATTCATATGAGTTCATTTCTTAATCCGGTGGTCAAGCCTTCGATTCCCAATATTGACATTTCGGGTGGGTAATTCGATCGAATACCGCTGCGTTCGAACTTGAGCATATCATTGTGTTTTAACCACATACTCCACGATTGTATGCTTTAGAATGACAAAGAAAACCATTAATGAAGAGCTGTAACCAGGGTTACCACATGCACAGATTTATTAGATTGACATAGATTTTTTTTTAAATTTTTTCCATACAGATATATGTATTTAAACAGTACTGATTTTTAAGAAAAACAAAGACATTTTTGACTTTTGGAAATTGCTGGTCCACTTAACAACTTAAATTTTATAATATGGGTACATTTCAAGATCCATCTTTTTACCAATTCTTTTTTCACTGTGTTGTTTCAGGCCCAGAAGCAAAATCTAATAATTTACACAGATATCAACAATCAATAGGAAACTAGCGATTTAAAATTGGCTCGCTGTTGTTGAACCCCTTGGTCCCAAGTGCACTTGATACCTTGCACCTCGCAATATATTCAAGCATTTTCGTTTGAGTTTATATTCGCTTGGTTAATTTGACATAATATATTAAAGGTTCTTCGATGTGAGTTTAATTGTTAAAGGTGACTTATTGCGCTTGGGACCGAGGTTAAGATCGATGTTCTGGTACTCTCTGAGGAAAAAAAACCATATCCATTTTGTTCTTGACTATCCAGCCCATGCTAACACTACAGTGACAGCTGACATTCTGAAAGTCAGTTGGTGTGTGTGCCCCAAAATGGTTTCTTCGATTTTTTTTAGATAATCTTTTATATGTGTTTTTTAGAATTTCCCAAAGATTCTATGAATAGTTCTCAGACATTGCTTGACATATTCCTTCTGGCGTTTTTATAGCTATTCTTTAGGAGTTTGTAGGCAATTCTCTAGGGATTCTTTCAGGAGTTTCTTTCGGCAGCTCATCGGCAGTATTTCAAAACATTCTTGTGGTGATTTTTTTTGGAGTAATCCCTGAATTTGTAAAGTTTTGTTATTTAAAAGGAATCTCTGAAGGACATATGAAAGAACTACACAAAATCTATAAAATTATTCTTGAATAAAATTCTGATTTGTTAGAGAAGTCTAAAACGATTGTTTTGCATGAATTCCATAATCTCATTTATTTAATTCTAAATTTTAAAAGTCCGCAAAGAGTTTTGTGGAATTATTTTTATAATTTTGTTTAAGATGTCTGAAGGAATTCTAACATATAATTCTCCAAAAAATACTTCAACAATTTCTTCAAGTATTCCGCTGGAGCCCAAGGAGGCGTTATCAACGAAATTGTTTTCAATTTTGCATGCACCATACAACAATGTGTTCAATCTTTCATACAGCAGGCTAGATTCAGGCGTTATCTGGCTTAAATTTACATGAAATATTCCAATATTTTCTTCCAAATCTAGCATCCTCTTTATGTGCATTAGGTAACGCAGAAAATTCAATATTTCTTTATATCTGTGTTGTGCAAGCTACGCAATCGAAAAGCTGCCATTGTACCTGTATTAGGTGATCCGTTCCAATACAATTAAAGAAATTCGAGATGATACAAAGCATCTTGGAATTGAAGCCTTGAAAAGTTACCCATTGTCAATAAAGCGAACCGTATCTTCCAGTCAGGTGTTCCAGAATTGCCGAACATGTGAACAGTCAACTGAAGTCTCACTAATGGTTCTCCTTGCAAATATGTGTGAGGGTGACTTCCTAAGACTGATTTCGGAGTTTCTGATTTAGATAAACATCGTTATAAGAATTCGGAAATATATAACAGGGTAGGAGCAGGAGAAATGCTTCCATCCGGAACTCTCAATGTTACCAGAAAGGAGGCTTTCTACTCGATCTGCTGTGCCTCTTACACCGAGTTGATTAAACAGATCACTAAGCACTTTGATCTGAACAAATACAGTTCTGACTACTGCATCAGGCGTTGACCCCAAGATGCTTCACACTTTGAAGGAGTTCTGCTCAATCAGATCTTCTTTGAAAGCAGTGAGGAACAGGCTATCGAAAATGTGTTTCGTAAGCTTAGGATGGCAATCATCTGCAAGGAAATCGAGTTGGAAGAATCGAATGTGTCTTGAAAACTTGTTGGAGAAAACCTCTGTGTTTCAAGTGAGCAGATGGGAAGTAGGCTTTTCCCTAGCTAAGAAAGTTCATCACTAACTTTCTTCTTATTCTTGTACTATTAATTTCGAAAGAATATTCGTTTTGTTGTGGGGTGATGTAGGAAACCGATAAATACACTTAAGCCCTATTGAAAAGATCGTTTTTCATCGGCCAATCACAATAAATGTGTCCTGATGAGTGTTTGTCTATTTTATTTTGCATTCAACTCAGTAGCAATTAGATGAAAAGATCCCAGTTTACTTTACAGCACAAAGTTTGAAGCTAAGATTTTTCCCAAATTTTTTTGCAGTTAAACACAGATAAACAAGATTTTTTTGGTAAAAATTAAAGATGGTAATGAAAAATAATGTGGCAACCCTGCCTGTAAAGGGTAATATCCTAAAATTAGAATGATTTGAACTCTCTCAGTCCAAACCACAAACATGCACAAAGAAAAGAGAGATTATGTGTTATCTCTTTGTCTCACCAACTCTGGGTAGGACATGTTGCGAGAATGCCGGGCAACTATCCTGCAAAAATGGTGTTCGACGGGAATCCGGTTGGTACAAGACAACGTGGGGTGCAACGAGCAAGACGGTTAGACCAGGTGGAGCAAGACCTAAGGGGTAAAAGGTGCCCAAAGGATTGGAGAGGAGCAGCCACGAATCGGGCATTATGGGGGGATATTGTGTATCAGGCTATGTTATTGATGTTGCCTAAATATATAGATTTCTTTGGATATTTGAGTTTGCTGGTGTACGAAAATAACTGGAGAGCGAAAGACTGTAAACAAATGATTAATAGAATCAAAGGATGTAAATTGATAAAGAAGCTGTACAACGCTCCTGTTCAAACACCAGGACAAAACTTCGTCGAACAGTTGATGACGGGCCGTATTTAAATATTCATTATTTTTCTTCAAATTAAAGAGACGTGCCTTCATAATAAATCAATCAGTTTTCCTTTCTATAAACAAGTGTTTTTGATATGGCTCTTAAATAAAATTCTAATTTTTTAGTTATACCCCGTTAGATGTGCTTTTAATAAGTCGGAGCAGACAAATCCATGGGCCGTATTAGGCTTGGTTTTAAAAATTGATTCCATTCATGTTCATGAAAAATATAGTTATGTGAAATCTTCTGTCTGGAAATACATACGGTATTCATGTCAAGGTTGCCATGTCCGATAATGACCCGCCGGGATGACCCAAAGAGTGTGAGCCTGTTCAACAAGGCAGAAATATTATGAGATTGCTGTCAAACCGGCGTTGAAGAACGTTCATGATTAAAACAAAAAAAAAACATTCGCAAGCGATCGCAATCTTAGATACTATGCTGAAATTCCAAGTCTTGTACGTACTTAATTAAGTAAGCTACTCGACGTAATTACTAGCCATCGACAGCGACTCTGCAGTTCAATAGCACTTAAATTAACCGTAAAATTTTTAATTGGATTCAAGCGGTACAGACTTGACTTCGGTTCCCGTTGAGAGATCGAGCAACGGCATCAGAATGTTCGAAGATTTGTCATGATGATAGTTCCGCACAAGGAAGCAAACGATTGCCGACGTATCTGAACTGCAAATGCCGACAGTGTTTGAATGGTTCCACCTTAAAGAACCATAAAGTCACACGATGGCTTTAATTTTGATTTTTGGTTGCGTTTAAATATTTTCAAATCAAGCGAAAGATGCCATAAGATTAATGGGGTGATGGGTTATTAAGCGCCAAGGATAATTTTCAGCTTAGTTTCGTCCACTAACTGGGTGAGCCTTTTCGCAAGCCACACCTATTTTTTTTTGGTTATGTAGCTTTATTTTGATAACCATACGATGTCATTTTGAAAAATGGAGCCATGACACTGAGCGGCTAGCAGATAGAAGTAGGTTTCGAACAATGCCTTTGGTAATCGATCACTTGCTCCCTAAGGCGCCAGAAGAATTATTTCGTTTTCACGATTCTGTATTTTGAACTTATAGTTTTATTATAACCCAGTGTTATATCATTTTGTTTCAATATTACACAGCAAACATGATAGTGACACTTTTTCCTTTATCCAATAATACAATGTATTAGTTCGCGATACGGGGTTACTTGGGGATAGTTGAGTAAAGAATCTTCTTAAAAAACTATAGGATACAACGTACCTAAATTGTAGGAGCAGTTACCCTTGTGTAAATTTCATCGGATTTTTTTCAAGGGAATCTTGTGGAATGCCTAAATTAGCATAGAAAACATATCGAAATTCATAAGATCTGCCCAAACATACATATATAAATATTTGTAAAGAAACCAACAATGGCATTTAATTCCCAACTTATGCCAATAGTAACGATACTGCTGGGACCATTCAGTATAGGTGACTATGGTTTCTATTATTGGATAAAAAAAACTATGCCTTATTGCCGCATAATCCCTAACGAAACCAAACAGTATGGGCTAGCGCCGCAAAGTCGAGCCGAATGTAAAGCATATGAGAAACCAGGGAAAGAGATAGATTAATAAATCTTAACCGAAAAAATTTATTCGAGCCACCCTGTATTAAACTAAGGTGTCAAATGTTGAAAATAAAAACCAAAAGCAAATTATCCGTGCACCTTTCTCCTGGCGATGTAAGTTTTGGTCTTCATGATGACGAACCGTAATGAAAGGTTACAAATTCAACTTATTTGTCAATAGTAACTAATGAAAATGAGTATTTTCATACTGTTTTCACGTTGATATACTTACTATTCCCTCATTCCTTCTTTGCAGGTTAAATGAAGAGTGTTGATATCCATTTTATATGTCCGGATGCTAAAAAGCAGTCTACTAAACTTTCTTTAATTGATCGCATCACTTAGCACAGTGCATTCATGATCTGAAAATAATCTGAATTGAAGATGTAAAAGCTACTACCAAGCCCCATCTTTGTGATTCTCTGTAAAATTAAACTAGATCTGTTCAGCAACGGAGTAGCAAAATACAAAGGACTGAATAAAGGAAGACAGCGGCAGAATCTTCTGTCGTATGTGTGATGCTAGTGCTTCCGCTAAATACAACATTTTGAGGATTAGGTAGAAATCGGTGTGCTCGTCGAAAAAAAAACGTGAACTAGCGCCAAATCCAGATGTAGTATTCCGAAAACCGTAAGCAACTACCGCTGCAGTGGCTAAGGGTAACTAAACCTACCTAGCAGGCAACCCAGATCCCAGCTTCCTTCTGATGCAGCGCTCAACTCCAAGACAGAGCTCAGCGCTAGAAGAAAACGAGAACAACTTGACGCGTACCCTAGTAGCTGCGGGCCAGGCCGTGTCACGTAAACTTCCTGTTTTCAGTGGTGTTCCTGAAGGATGGCTGTTTGAAAAAAACCTGATACACTTGCAAAAGTGTCTTAGAGGGAAGGCGTATGAAGCAGTAAAATGCAGACTAAAGCATCCCATGAACGTTCCTGGCATAAAAGCAACTTTGAAAATGCTGTTTGGAAGTGTGATACAAACTAATGTAAAAACTAATGATAACTAACAATATAAAGACTGTACTCAAAAACAATGAGTTCGCCAAAAACACAAAAATGTTCGCCAAAAACTAAATTTTAGTTGGAATCTCTTTAAATATTCAGGGAATGAACTACAACAGTATGGTTAGGTCTCTAACCATGTAAGGTTGTCTCCTCTCTACGACAGAATGCCCGCACTTTGCAGTTTACACCACTCATGAGGATTTGAGCAATACTGGGGCCGACTTCTTTTGATACGTTTACCCACTGTTTCTTCAAACCCTGCTTCACGAAGTTTGACCTTCATGATGGCCAAAAACTTCTCAATCGGAAGAAGTTTCGGCGAGTTCAGTTGGTTGAAATCTTTCGGTGCAAAAACAACATTGCTCACCGGCAGCACGTAGTGGTAGGATGCCAAGTCCGGCCAAAATAGCATCTCGCCTCCGTGAGGCCACGGCGAAGGCTACAGGTGCTTCTGAAGGTACACGTTTCGGTAGGTTTTCCCATTTATGGTTCCCGTCGTAATGTATGGCTAGCCCATGTCGTTCCGGTTTGATGCCTTCCTGACCTTTAAGACGTGGAGGTTGACACGTTAAGCCTTGTCTTAAAAAGTATTTTTACAGCTTCAGGCCTAAGGGAAATGGAGTTACAAAATTACATACTGAATAAAAGTGTACACCGTCTTGGGCAAGTTTGTTCTGAATCAATTCTTTTGTCTGGGAAATATGTATAAAAGGTGTCCACAGTTAAATTGCATAATTTTAAACTCGTCCTCAAAAACAAGTCTCTCAACCGATTGGTATGAAATATTCAAGGAATAAAATACAATTTATAATCTTGGTTTAGGTATTTTTATTTCACTGTATTTCTTTACGAAATCAAAATGCCGGAACTTTCTTCTTTATACCACGCACAAGATTTTGTTCAACACTTAAACCGACATTTTTTTCCGCTTTCAACCATGACTTTAAAATATCGTGTTCTGTAGTGACAACTTTAGGATATTTACGAAGTTCGTGCTTCATTATAGCCCAATATTTTTCAATTGGTCGCAACTCTGGAGAGTTTGGGGATTTAAGATACTTCGGCACGAAATTGAACATCCTTGGAGTATTGACAAGAGGCTTGGTCCGGCCAAAAAATTGTAGGAACGTTGTGTGTTTTGAGAAACGGAAGCAGTCGTTTTTTCAGGCATTCATTCATGTATACTTGACCATTTACAGTTGAAGTTGTCACGAAAGGCTTGCTCCGTTTACCAAACGAACAAATCCCCTGCCAAATCATGATTTTCTTGGGGAACTTTAACACTTGCTGTTTCCTGAGAGACCCTGGAACATCGAACTTGTCTTTCGCAGTCACATACTGGCTTCATTGTCCATGATGCAGAAGTGTGGTTTCGTCAACATGTGTGTGTACAGCTTACGCGCACGTGTTTTAGCTGTCCTATTTTGTGTTTCATTGCGGTTTGGAGCTTTCTGAACTTTGAATGAACGGAGCCCGGCTCGTTTCTTGGCTTTCTGCACGAAACTGTTGGTCAAGTGCAGCTTCTTCGTGGCATCCCAAGCGGAACAGTTGGGTTTGCGTTTAAAGGCAGCAACCACTCGCTTGTGATCCTTCACACAATACGGAACACTTTTTCTACCACTCACCTTCTTCCGATCGACAGTTAAAACACAGAGAACAGACATCCAGGCTCGAACATTTTTTGCCCAATTTACTGTGTAAATTTTCAAAAGCAAACCGTTGGAAAATCAGCGCCGCCTAGTCTAGGTTTCACCAAACTAAAATTAACAGCCTATTAAATATCAAGGCGCGCAGGTGGCGCCATCAACATACGAATCACCAGAACTAACGGAAACAAGCTGTAATTTTAAAATGGCAGTTACAGAAATTTACACACGGAGGTCACTCTAGCTTGGATGTCTGTTCTCTGTGGTTAAACGTTCCCCGAAACGTTCAATGACACGAGACACTGTAGACTGGTGAATTCTCAACATCTTTTCGATGGCTCGGTGCGAAAGAAGTGGGTTGTCGGGGTGCGTGTGCGAAATGTTCTCGCGCACTTGCTGTTGCTTCGACTCCATTTTCGAAACTACGACACATTTCGCAATGTAACTCACGCGTAAACAATACATTCTGAGGTCATTTAACCCAAAATTTCGTTAAAATCAAACCAAAGCGCGAAATGTTACAGCTTATTGAAAGTGATGCAATTTAACTGTGGACACCCTTTAAAAAATGAGTTTAAGGCCTCATTCACCTTAAACGTAAATACATCTTGAATATAAAGAAGTTCAGGAAGAAAGAATTAAAAACCCGAACACTTGTAACCACGAGGGCATTAACAACGGCACAACGGAGGCCGGCGACGAGGTGACGATGAAGAACGAAGAACTCATTGCGATAGCAAAGTCGCTAAAGGTGAACAAAGTGTCGGGACCGGATGCTATTCCGAACCTGGCCATCAAGACGGCTATCTTGCTGGTTCCCGAAATGTTCAGGGTGGTGATGCAAAAGTGTCGGATCTGGAAAATTCAGACTCTTGTGTAGCTACCAAAGACAGGAAAACCACCAGGAGATCCATGGACATATAGAGCTATATGTTTGTTGGATACAGCGGGTAAGGTGCTTTAGAGGATAATACTCAACAGTCTGACAACATACACGGAGGGTATAGGCGGTCTGTCTAACAACCAGTTTGGCTTCCCTAAAGGGAAGTCAACGCTGGATGCTATTCTGCCCGTCACCAAGACGCAAAAGGCGAGGTATATGCTACTGTGCAGTGGTCACCCCTTGACGTGAAAAATGCGTCCACCCAGCCAGCTGGGTGGTTATCGCCGACTCGCTCCAACGCCTTCAGGTTCCTGGGTACCTGTATAAGATTCTTGGAAGCTACTTCCAGAATCGCGTACTGGTATACAACACAGAGGTAGGCCAGAAACGTGTTCAGATCAACACGGGCGTCCCACATTGTTCGATCTTGGGTCCGGTGTTACGGAACACGATGTACCATGAGGTACCACGGATTGAGTTCCCGAACGGGATTAAGATAGTCGAGTTCGCGGATGACATCACCCTGGAGATATGAGTTAAATTCGTTGAAGAGGTGGAGATAGTGACCTCACATTGCATTGGCATTGTGGAGAGATGGATGAGTTCCAGGTTATTGGAGCTAGCTCACCATAATACTGAGGTCACGGTGGTAAATAACCGAAAATCGGAACAACATGTGACGATCAGTGCAGGTAACTGCACAATTAAATCCAAGAGGTTTTTGTGGTATCTGGAGGCCATGATTGACGATAAGCTGTCTCGTCGTCACGCCGATAGTCACGTCGATTACGCATGTTGTCGAATAGCTCGGCGGTGCAAGGGAGTAAGCGTAAACTCCTTGCCAGTGTTTCCCATGCTCAGGTACGGCGGGCCGACATGGATCACCACCCTGACTACCAAGAGCTACACTAGTAAGCTAGAAAGTACGCACAGGCTTATGTGCCAAAGAGTGATTAGTGCATATCGAACCAATAGGTACTGTCATGAAAGAAGATGTAGAGTGCCTCGAACAATGTGGAACAAGAAGTATTCGAAAGACCACTAGAGACGCATCTTTGGTTAAGTGGTAAAGGGAATGGAACAACTCCACTAAAGGTTGGTGGACCCACTGTTTACTCCTGGAATTATGCGGGTGGGTTGGTTGGCTACATGGTGAAGTGAACTTCCACTAAACGCAGATTTAGTCAGGCCACGGCTGTTTTAGACAATATCTACAAAAAACATTGGCATGCACAGTCCTCCGCATGCACCGAGTGCGTGGGAGTTGAGGAAACCACGGAACATGTGTTTTTCACTTGTCCTCACTTCAACGGTGTGAGACACGGCATGATATCCGTAAGCGGTCACGATACGGCTCTGGATAATCTGGTCCAGAGGATGTGCCAAGACCGGGACACATAGAACGTGGTATGCATAGGAGCCTCCCAAATTTTCCTCGATCTCCAACAAAAATGGCGAGTTCTCTAACACACCTAAGTTCTTTAGGAGTCCATACCGTCTAAAAAGAAACATCCCAGATGGCTAGCCAAACCTAGAACTTATTGGTGAATTTCCCCACGTTCTTCTTTGCCTCTCAAGGAACGGCCAACCGTGACTGGGCTACGTAAAACTCCTGCCCATACAATTGCCTTAATGTTCCTTGCCATATCGCTGATCGAAAAGTTCTGTCGACGGTTGAACTTTCCTTTCCTTCACAGAATCAGCTGTCTCCGGGTTTCTGACGCTGCCTGACCGGTGCTGGGCCGTCTGGGTCTCATTTGATAACTCTATCACCAGGGACACCGTGGAATGTTGTTATCTATCTGTGGAACACAGTCGGGTTTTCCACGACGGCGCATTTACTGTTTGGTAGATCTGCTCTTATTGCGATGCCATATCGAAAGATACCACTCTTAGCTAGTTTTAGTCAAAATTTCATGAAATTTTACCCACACGCTAAAAAGTTACAAGCTCCTCATTGTGTCTCATTTTTTTCGGGTACAGCTTTTTATGTAAAAAACATTATAGGCCAAAGCTAGCAACATAGAAACAAATATGTCCCTCGAACTGGCTCCACGGGTTTCATGTGAAATTATTCTCGTTTTTAATGTGACTATTTTCTATTTTTGGCGGCAAATTAGTTCAACATAGCTAAATTTAGATCATTTAAAAAAAAGTGAAGATTTTAAATCGATGAATAATGTCTCTAAAACTTCACCATGAACTAATCAGAATGATCTAATTCTCACTGAATTTATTGCATATTTGGTAAATAGACTGAATAGCTGCCATTACATCCCATCCCCAACAATTTTCCGTTTCCAAACAAAAAACAACATTATTCAAAACAAATGGAACAAACATACATCACAAATATGTCATGGAAGAAGAGTGCTCAAGTATATGTTATTTATATGAACATATTGGAAAACAAAAATCCCCTCGAATCACATCCAATTGCCACCGATCAAATGTCCGCTATTCGAACAAATCAATTTAGCGTACCTGAAAATCAATGATTGAATTTGAATCACAGCAGGCGCCTACTCGGTAGCAGTCGCAATGCTCAAAAAACTCATGACAATCGTAAGGCTTGAACGATTTGCATCATCATCGAGTGCTGGACAAAAAAAAACTATGGCTCAGCTACTTTGCATATAAGATCAGCCTAGCAGAAGCAGCAATTATATGCGCATAATTAGCGCCCTCTTGCGGTCAGGCCTGTGCGTTATTATCGCGAATCATAAGTTTTGCGACTTTATGCATTGCCGAATGCACGTGCTACTTGTTGCGCTTGCTGCGTTGTAGTCGTTCGACTAATGGGCTATTTAGGCTCTGGTTAGTAAGAGAGGACAATTATTATTTATGAGTTTACCGCTGACATTGGGCAGCTTCCGTTTTTTTCTTGTCTTCTTTGATGTTAACTTTTGGTGTCTCGTCATTTCGCACAAAATATGTGCTGACGTGCGTAGTTCATTATAGTATATTTCGATCTGGTAGTACTGTGGGATCTTCAATTTCGTATGGATTGTTGAGTTATGAGAATATTGTACTTATAAAGTCAAATTAGCTTAATCGTTCATTTTGTTCCTTTTGTTACAGATAATCATCTAACGAGGAAAGCCCCTCCCGCGTACTCTGATGGTGTTTACGTCTTAGCCGGGTCGAGCCGACCTTCTCCACGTAAGCTTAGCAGTTTGTTCATGCGAGGCAAAGATGGGCTGCCTTCCATGCACAATCGTACTGCCATTCTGGCCTTTTTCGGTCAAGTCGTCACCAATGAGGTTGTCATGGCCTCCGAATCTGGCTGCCCCATAGAAATGCACCGAATAGATATTGAAAAATGTGACGAAATGTATGATCGGGAGTGCCGCGGTGATCGCTATATTCCATTTCACCGGGCGGCTTACGACAGAAACACCGGTCAAAGTCCTAATGCGCCTAGGGAGCAGATCAATCAGATGACCGCTTGGATTGACGGGAGTTTCATCTACAGTACGTCCGAAGCGTGGTTGAATGCTATGAGGTCTTTTCAAGACGGTTTGCTGCTGACAGACAAAGATGGAACGATGCCAGTGAAAAATACGATGCGAGTGCCGCTGTTCAATAATCCAGTGCCGCACGTGATGCGAATGCTCAGCCCGGAGAGATTATATCGTAAGTGTGAAACGCCTTTCGATAGGCAGGTATGCGCTGTGTGTTGAATACAACTTCTTAATTTCAGTTTTGGGCGATCCACGAACCAATCAAAATCCTGCTTTGCTCACGTTTGCCATCCTGCTTCTCCGGTGGCATAATGTGGTCGCAAAACGCGTCCGAAAACAACATCGAGATTGGACTGATGAAGAAATTTTCCAGCGTGCTCGGAGGGTTGTAGTTGCTAGTCTGCAGAATGTGATAACCTACGAATATTTACCGGCATTTTTGGATGCTGAACTGCCCCCTTATATGGGATACAAAGCTGATACTCATCCTGGTGTTAGTCACATGTTCCAGGCTGCTGCGTTCCGATTTGGACATTCGCTTATTCCTCCCGGTTTGTTCCGAAGGAATGGTCGGTGCGATTTCCGGAAGACCAACATGGACTACCCGGCACTACGGTTGTGTTCAACGTGGTGGAATTCAAACGTAAGTCTCTTGGCATATTGGCGGTAATCGCAAGTTCTTCCCGGGTGTATAACACAGTTAAAACTAAACACTAAATCCAGAAGGGAAATGTTCGTTCCTCAGTTTCAGGGTCTCACGACTTGGTATGACTCTTATGCCGATATTTCAAAACAGATAAACATATGCTTTTAATTGAAATTTGATGAAAATGCAGACGGGACTGATTTGCGTTCACCGGCACCATTGCTTTAGGCAAAATGGTCAACAAAAGGTGTCTTCAATAACTTATTATTCGTTTCAGGACGTTTTGGATGATACCCCGGTCGAAGAGTTCCTCATGGGCATGGCGTCGCAGATTGCTGAACGTGAAGATCCGCTTCTATGCTCCGATGTTCGGGACAAGCTTTTCGGCCCGATGGAGTTCTCACGTCGTGATTTAGGAGCGTTGAACATCATGCGTGGAAGAGATAACGGATTGCCGGATTACAATACAGCTAGAGTTGCATACAAACTACCAAAGAAGAAAACATGGCGCGAGATCAACCCGGAAGTGTTCGAGCGGCAGCCGGAATTGTTGGAGTAAGTTTTTATTCGGTGCATGTTGTCTCTAGCTTGTGATTTTATTATCTTTTTTTATTACTATAGTTTGCTCATTGAAACGTACGAAAATCGGCTGGACAACGTAGACGTATACGTTGGAGGAATGTTGGAGTCGGATGGGAAGCCCGGGGAATTATTCACAGCCGTAATCATTGACCAGTTTACAAGGATTCGAGATGCCGATCGATTTTGGTTTGAAAATGAGGATAACGGGTAAATTATAGAAAAAATATATCGGTTAATAAATGATCTCTAAATTTAATACAATCATTCGCAGAATTTTCACGACAGACGAAATTGCTGAGATACGAAAAATTACCATGTGGGATATAATCGTCAACAGTACTGACATCGAAGCTGATGAGATTCAGAAAGATGTGTTCCATTGGAGTGAAGGCGACCCTTGCCCACAACCGGAACAGTTAAATGCTACTCTGTTGGAACCTTGTAACTATTTAGAAGGCTATGATTATTTCTCTGGCTCGGAACTGGCTTACATCTATTCTTGTGTGTTTCTTGGATTTGTGCCCATTCTCTGCGCTGGAGCGGGCTACTGCGTGATCAAGTTGCAGAACAGTCGTCGACGGAAGTTAAAGATCAAGCAAGAAGCATTGAAGACTGCCGGTAATAGTAAAGCTTCCGTTGAGAAAATGATGGCTCGAGAATGGTTACACGCCAACCATAAGCGGTTGGTCACGGTTAAGTTCGGACCAGAAGCATCGATCTACACTGTCGACCGCAAAGGAGAAAAGCTCAGAACGTTCAGCTTGAAAAACGTTGACGTCGTTACAGTGGAACAGTCACAAGAAAATTACAAAAAGAAGAAACCCTACATCCTACTGCGAGTGCCAAATGATCATGATCTGGTCCTCGAGTTGGAGTCGAATTCTGCACGAAGAAAATTTGTCAAGAAGTTGGAAGATTTCTTATTGTTACACAAGAAGGACATGACATTTGTTGAAGTACCACGTGACATAATGTTGGTCAAGGCGGAAACCCGTGAACGTCGTCAGAAACGATTAGAACACTTCTTCCGGGAGGCTTACGCATTGACCTTCGGCTTGCGACCCGGTGAACGGCGACGAAGATCGGATGTTTCTGTTGATGGAGAAGTGATGACCGTTATGAGAACCAGCCTATCAAAGTCTGAATTTGCTGCCGCGTTGGGAATGAAACCAGACGATATGTTTGTGCGGAAGATGTTCAACATAGTCGACAAGGATCAGGATGGAAGGATTTCATTCCAGGTAAGGATCATTATGCTTCCCATTCAGGTTTTGTACGAATGTGATTGTTTTGTTTACAGGAATTTTTAGAAACCGTGGTCTTGTTCTCGAGGGGTAAAACTGATGATAAATTGAGAATCATTTTCGACATGTGCGACAACGATAGGAACGGGGTCATTGATAAGGGAGAATTGAGTGAAATGATGCGCTCTTTGGTGGAGATTGCTCGGACCACTAGTGTCACCGATACGCAAGTGAAGGAACTGATCGACGGAATGTTCCAGGTAATTGTTGAGATGTTTATGAGTTAAATGTTGAGAATGATAACTTTCCGTTGATTTCAGGATGTCGGGCTGGAGCACAAGAATCATCTTACTTATCAGGATTTCAAACTAATGATGAAGGAATACAAAGGAGATTTCGTTGCGATCGGTTTGGATTGCAAAGGTGCGAAGCAGAACTTCTTGGACACATCAACGAACGTGGCTCGAATGACTTCCTTCCACATTGAACCTCAATCGGATGCGCGGCGTAATTGGATGCAAGAAAAATGGGATAGCTACACAACATTCTTGGAAGAAAACCGCCAGAATATTTTCTATTTGTTCCTGTTCTATGTGATAACCATTGTGCTGTTTGTTGAACGATTCATTCGTTAGTAGAACCCAATTGAAAAAATAGTCAATATTGGATTTGTTATAAATGTATGAAAATTTCCTTTTCTAGATTACTCATTCATGGCTGAACATACTGATTTGAGGCACATCATGGGCGTAGGAATAGCCATCACCCGGGGTTCTGCTGCATCGCTGTCTTTCTGCTACTCACTGTTGTTGCTCACCATGTCCAGGTAAGCTTTGAATTTTGTTGATAATATTCACCAGGAAAAGTTTTCTATAAATTCTCCTTCTTTTCTTAGACTAATGAGCTACAATTGAATGATTTATTAACGATCTTTTGTACCTCAGGAGATTTTCGACGTTTTAGATTTTATTCGCCTAACTACAAAAGCTGTATTTAAATGCAGGCATAAAGTAAATTGGTTTCATTGATAGGCAAAATAAAGTGCCCACATTCACTTGGTTCAAATTAAAGTAAACACGCTGTATTTTTTTATTATCATATTTTTTATATTCGTTTTAAGTTTCACTTATGGAATACTGCAAAAAAAAGAGTTTAACTTAAAGAAAAAAAATCAATATGTGTTGAAAAAAAAAACAGTGACAAAATAAAGTGCCCACTTCATTTAGGCTACAGAAAACATAAATTAAAGTAAAATAAAAGCATTTCAATAATTGATGTGTCCTCCTTTGGCCTTCAGGACCTCCTGCAGGCGCTTCGACATGCTCTCGACCAGGTTATTTAGGTGCTGTGGATCTAGCTCTTCCCAGGCGCGCTCTAGGGCTTCAAAATAGTTATTTTTATTGGTAACACCAGTTTTGTCAACCCTGGCATCGAGAATCGCCCACAAATTCTCGATGGGATTGAGGTGCGGGCTTTGTGGAAGCCATTCCAGGGGTTTGATCCGACAAGACCGGAAGAAATACTTGGTCTTCTTGGCAGTATGCTTCGGGTCGTTGTCCTGCTGGAATACGAACTTCTCTTCAAGGCCCGTCTGGATCACCGAAACCTCCAGATTTTCTCGCAGGATGTTGATGTAAGAATCTGCCGTCATTATCCCGTCGATTTTCACAAAGCTTCCCACTCCATCCCACGCAAAACACCCCCAGGCCATCACATTCCCTCCTCCATGCTTCATCGTGCCTTGGATGTGGCGCTCCTGAAGCTCCTCTCCCGATCTGCACCAAACATGAACCCGCCGCTTTCGGTTAAACAGCTCGAATTTTGATTCGTCCGTCCAGAGAACCGTTTTCCAGAACTCTATGGGCTTATCAGCATGCTCCTTAGCAAACTTAAGCCTTTGGCTTTGTTTGCCTTGCTGATAAATGGGTGCTTCCGGGAAAGTTTGCTATTCAACCCCTGTGCTACGAGACGGCGACGAACAGTTCGACCGGAAACTGATAACTGAAGTGTTTCCTGGATCTCGCGGACAGTTACCTTCGGGTTCTTCTTGACTTCGCGCATGATCTTGGTGTCCGTTCTCGCATCCGTTTTCCGCTTCCTGCCCCTGCCAGGGTGATCCACCACTGATACAAACGTTTTAAGCTTCAGAAGAATTTTGCCCGCTGCCCTACTGATACTGTACTTCTTGGCAACAGTCCGGTGCGATTCACCGTTTTGCACATCACGAACGACCAATTTTCGGGGAATTGCTAGGGAAAGCACTTCATAGGGAATTGCTTTCGAAAGCACTGCGTTCTCCATTTTTTCAATTGAATCAAATGCGATCACGTATACAAATGCACCAGGTTGAGCCGTTTGCTTCAAAACATGTCAAAATAACAAATCATAAACAATTGAGGGGTCTTCCAATGGAAACTTATCGAAAACATATCGTTTTTTGAAGTGGGCACTTTATGTTGTCACTGTTTTTTTTTCAACATAAATTGATTTTTTTTCTTTAAGTAAAACTCCTTTTTTTCAGTATTCCATAAGTGAAACTTAAAAAGAATATAAAAAAAAAAATTAGAAAAATTGAACCAAGTAAATGAGAGAAATTGAAAAAACGAAGAGGTGGGCACCTTATTTTGCCTATCAGTGTAACCGTCAATCTGAACATCTTCAAATTATCCCATTCGAGTCTACCTCCACTTGTAGGTGACGCAGAACAGTGTTACTGTGCGATTCTTGCAGCAATCGCACAGCTTGTCATCTTTTTTGAAGATCGGTCACACGATACCTTTCATCCACTGCTTCAGTAAATACTTCCCAAATCTTGTTACTTACTCATTGCTGCGCATTATTCTAGCTTTACCTCGGTGGAAACCGGTTCCCGTAAGGTGACCAGGAGTGGTCACAATGGCCGAATGTTTCCAGAATGACCACCAATGATCTTGTTATGCAAAATCATGAAGTTTGAGGTCTCCCAAGCCATGTTTTGGTACCGTTTTGATCCTAGTCAGTGTTTCGGGAAGGGTACTTAACTCACGGTTCCCCTGAATATATCCAAAACTACGTAAAATTCCGGAATTTCCGATACTGTATCAAAAATAAGGACAATTTTACAACCGTTTGCATCCAATAAGGTTAAGATTTCGCAGAATGACAGGCAAATGAAAATCCAGATTTTTGCTTAAAGAGGGGACAGGCATGTAGGTGTGAACACTATATTTAAGTATCTCACATGGAAGAAGATCAAGATCAAAAGCTTAATTGTTTTTCAACTGACATATTTCCGCCCCGTATGTTCTAAGATCTACGTATTACTGTGCCATCGCCGTTTACTGAAGCTTTGCCGTTCAAGTACTCGTGAAACACTTGTTTTTACCTTTCGATCACATCACACTCGCTTTTGAATTCTTCTTGTCTTCTTGGCTAGGATCAAGTGGACCTATCAAACGCAGGTACCAAGTGGCGCTTGAAAGGGTTCAAATCTTACGCGAAACCCAGGAACTTTGCGGTGAACGACTAGTTATGTCACTTACACAAACGTGTGACGAAATCATGCCTAGGAAGGCCACACCTGAAATTGGGAGGATACCGATTTATTGGTGGACGAGGTCGGTTGCCGGCTTCCGAAGAACATGCCTCGGCCCAAGACGGAGGATGCAAAGAGCGCGGTCTGAACCTCACGTCATATGGTCCTTCTTGCGATCGAGAAAGTCAGAGCCAGCACCGGGGTTGGAACTTCTGGGAGTAACGGATACCACAGGGACGTCGCTGTTCCCCGTGTCACGACCGCTTACGGCGTCCTGCTAGATCCTCCATTGTAGTCCATTTAGCCGTTAAAAGGAGTTTAGCATTTCCAAGGTGCACCGTGGGGAGGTGAACTACTTCCACACCCCATGCAAATATATTTGGACGAGGTCGTCTTTCCGGACACCTGGAAAGTTCAAATGCTACTGAAGATAGGGAAGTCACCAGGTGATTCATCGGCATATAGACCTATATCTCTGCTGAGTATGTCTGGTAAGATGTTCGAGAGGTTATTCCTTAACAGACTGACTAAGTACACGGAGGGTACAGATGGTCTGTTGAACAACCAGTTTGACTTCTGTAAAGGCAAGTCGATGGTGGATGCCGTTCTGTTCGTCACCAAGATACGAGGAGTTTATTACTGTGCATTGGTCACCCTTGACGTAAGAAATGCGTTCAATAGCGCCAGTTGGGTGGCCATCGCCAACTCGTTCCAACGCCTCCAGGTTCCTAGGTACCTGTACAAGATTCTGGGAATCTACTTCCAGAACCGGGTACCGGTGTACAACAAAGAGGTGTGTCCAGATCAGCACAGGTGTCCCACAAGGTTCGATCCTGGGTCCGGTGCTATGAAACATGAAATAGGATGATGTTCTACGACTCATGTTCCCAGATGGGGAGAAGATCGTCTTGTTCGCAGACGATATCACCTTTGAGATATATGGTGAATCCATTGAAGTGGTGGAGCTAATGGCCTCGCCCTCCATTGGCATTGTGTAAAGATGGATGAGCTCTACGAAACTGGAGCTGATGTCACGGTTGTTAACAATCGCAAATCGGAGTAACAGGCGATGATTAGTACAGGTATTTGCACAATATCATCAAAGAGGTTCCTGAGGTACTAGGGGGTTATAGTGGGGGTTAGCTGTCCTTCATCAGCCACGTGAATTACGCCTGCAAGAAAGCCTCTATGGCTATACCGGCATTATCCCGCATGATGCCGAAAACCTCGGCGGTGCATTGAAGTAAGCGCAACCTCCCTCCCTGGTCAGCGTCGCCCTATCCATACTAAGGTACGGCAGTCCAGCATGGATCACTGCTTTAGCTACTAAGAGCTACCTGGGTAAGCTCAAGAGTACACACAGGTTTATGTGCCTAAGAGTGGTTAGTGCATATCGAACGGTATCACGTGACGTCGTCTGCGTCTTAGCGGGGATGATACCAATAGGCATCGTCATAAACGAGTTACGTACGAGTGCTTCGAACAATGTGGCACAAGACGCATTCAAAAGACCACTAGAGTCGCATATAGGGTTAAGTGGCAGCGTGATTGGAACAACTCCATAAAGGTCGGTGGACCTACCGACTAATCCCGGAACTATCCGGTGGGTCGGTAGACGACACGGTGAAGTTAACTTCCACTCAACGCTGCTTTAGACAGTTTCTGTAGAAATACGGGCATGCACAGTCACCGCACGATGCACCGAGTGCGCGGAAGTTGTGGAAACCACGGAACACGTGTTTTTCGCATGTCCTCGATTTGACGGCGTGAGATCTGGCATGATAGCCGTTAGCGGTCACGACACGACTCCGGACAACCTGGTACAGAGGATGGGCCAAGACAAGGACATCTGGGACGCTGTATGCATAGCAGCCTCCCAGATTGTCCTCGATCTCCACTTAAGATGACAGATCGACCAACGTCAGGTCACAGGGATCATCTTATTACTTAAGTTCTAAGAGTAAAGTTAGACAAAGTGGGTGCTACATAGTACAATAACCTCTTCTCCGAAGTAATACCAAAAGGTTGTTCCGGAGAAGGCCCGGGGAAAGTTTTTCATCCCGCCGAAAAATGAAAAAAAAAAACGCTCGTTGGTGAGGGGATTGCATTCCAAGCTTACGAGGCAGTGTTGTCTATGACCGTTCGATTATCTCTCCAGTCATTTTCAAGATTACTGCATATATTTCTGGGCAATTCCTCGGAGTAGCTCAAGTTTGTTCAGCGTTCGACACCAAAGTGTGTTGAAGCTTTCAGCATCAAGATATTGCAAATAGGTACTGGTCTGAATGTATTATTGGACTGTGGTGGGTGTGAACGTTCATAATTGCGGAGAACAATTCATGGTCGATCACAACTTGGTAAATTTGTTTTTCTGTTTGGTGGTCAGGTGAATCTAATAGGTTTTGTGGGTGTCTTTGAAGGGACGGAGAGGGGGGTGGGGGGCGGGGATAAAGGAGAGAATAAACCCTAGGAGGTCGTAAAGTTTACGCGTCGATGGCCGTTGATATTTGATGTGTCATGCAGACTGTTCGACCAGATCATTGCTAGATCATTGCCTCTCATCCTACTTAACGTTCGTTTATGTCACTAATGGCGATTTTTACGTCTCGTTTTTGGCAGTCATCGAACACTTGCTTGAACTGGTCGTTCAATGCTTCTTTTTCTTCGTCGAGTCTTCTTTTATGTGGACAGTGCGTGTTGATAGTGCTATAGTTCAAGAAACTGCTCAGCTTGCCCATATTCGCGTTATAGCCGGTCCTTATTTCGTTGGCATATCTACAGCTGTGGATGATAGTAGTCCAATTATTCATATATGTTGTCCTGTCCAGCAAAGCTCCTGCTGTGGCTTAGAAATTGCATGGTTGGAGTTTGTCGTAGACCAGCCTGCCGCAACTCGGGAGGTACGGTGGTATGCAATTGCACCTGTATAGTAGTTTCTTTTTCATCCTAGGTGTAGGCCGATTTAATCATATCTACTTCTGTAATATTCGCACCGTTTTTTAAGAGTGGCTTGTTAAGTCTTCTCCAACCCCCTATCTCGCCGGAATAACACCGTACTCAGCACTGTTTAGAGTCGAACGCTGAAAAGAAGACGAAGGTCAACCTCTCCGAACATGGCGAATAGACGCCCAGATATACTGCATCCTTCGAATAAAGAAGCCCCTACCTTTCTGTTATCTCATAACCAAGGCCCTCACTGGGTCCTTTATTCTATCTTTCCTTAAGATTAATTTTTGAAATTCAGTATGCAAAGAATACTGTGGGGGTTTTGAGGACTATGACCATCAGTCTGGGACGTACGAAAGCCTGGTGGCTCATATCAATCAGCTGATGCAACTAGAAACCAAGACCAAGATCTCAGATTTTTTCTCAACTGGAATTTCCCGACTCTCTAAGCATATAATGTAAACAACATTATTATTGTACTTACCATAACTAATCATACTAATGCAACAAATGGTATGGGCTATATGTTATTATGATATATTTATTACATTTTACTTTATTATTATTCCGGATGGAATTTCCTTTCAGAAACCTCATCACCAAATTGAAGGAGTTTCCAATCCAGCAATACATTCCTTTGGATTCGCACATCCAATTCCACAAGATCGCTGCCTGCACGGCACTGTTCTTCTCGCTGCTACATACTGTTGGTCACATCGTGAACTTCTACCACGTTTCCACGCAATCCATCGAAAATCTTAAGTGTCTGACGAAAGAAGTCCACTTCACCTCGGACTACCGGCCCGATATTACATATTGGCTATTCCAAACAGTCACAGGTGGGTTCAATAAGTTCATATTAGCATCTCAAAAGGTCATATTCAATTCTCTTCGTTTGCCTTCTTGTTATTATGAAGTCCTGCATAAGTTGATAACAAGAGTCAAGAAACGCTGATTGAGGGGACCGTTTGAGTTGTTAATATGAAAATATACTTAACAAACATCGCTAAAATTCATCTATTTATTTAGGTGTCACCGGAGTCATGTTGTTCGTCATCATGTGTATCATATTTGCATTCGCTCATTCAACGATCCGAAAGAAGGCGTACAAGTTCTTCTGGAATGCCCATTCACTGTACGTGGTTCTGTACGCACTGTGTCTTATTCATGGTTTGGCTCGTCTCACTGGAGCGCCCCGATTTTGGTTGTTCTTCATTGGGCCCGGGATCATCTACACTTTAGATAAGATTGTATCTTTACGTACAAAGTACATGGCGCTGGACGTTATCGAAACGGATCTTCTTCCGTCTGATGTGATCAAAATCAAGTTCTACCGTCCGCCAAATCTAAAGTACCTGTCAGGTCAATGGGTACGGCTTTCATGCACGGAGATCAAGCCCGAAGAAATGCATAGCTTCACGTTAACTTCGGCACCGCACGAGAATTTCCTAAGCTGTCACATCAAAGCACAGGGTCCGTGGACATGGAAGCTGCGGAATTACTTCGATCCATGTAACTACAATCCAGATGATCAACCGAAGATCCGTATCGAAGGGCCATATGGAGGTGGTAATCAGGACTGGTACAAGTTCGAGGTCGCCGTCATGGTTGGAGGTGGTATTGGAGTTACTCCATATGCATCGATTCTGAATGATTTGGTGTTTGGAACTAGCACTAATCGATACTCGGGAGTTGCTTGTAAGAAAGTATACTTCCTGTGGATCTGCCCGTCTCACAAACACTTTGAATGGTTTATCGACGTCTTGCGGGATGTTGAAAAGAAGGACGTTACCAATGTGCTGGAAATTCACATTTTCATCACACAGTTCTTCCACAAGTTCGATTTGCGAACGACAATGTTGGTAAGTTAAAGAATTACTGTTGTATGCTTGTGACGATAACTAATATTTTTGTTTTGTTTATTGCAGTACATTTGCGAAAACCACTTTCAGCGTTTATCGAAGACGTCGATGTTTACCGGTTTGAAGGCGGTGAACCATTTCGGCCGTCCCGATATGTCTAGTTTTCTTAAATTTGTACAGAAGAAGCACTCCTATGTAAGTTTTCAAGCACTGCCTCAATTGAAAGGAAATTATTTAAATTTATTATCTTCCTCAGGTGTCCAAAATAGGCGTGTTCTCATGCGGGCCTCGACCTCTGACCAAGAGCGTTATGTCGGCTTGCGACGAAGTCAACAAGGGTAGAAAGTTGCCATATTTCATTCATCACTTCGAAAACTTTGGCTAAGCCAAACAGAGCATGTTCTTCGAATAAACCTACCGCTCTTCGATTGCTCATTTAGGATTTTATTATTTTGTCAATTTTTATGATGTTATTCGTTAAGTTTAGTATAAATTGTCCATCTCTTAGTGTTAAGATATAAACTTGTATAGTTTTATAGTTTTCTGTTGCTTTAGATAGGTTTACGTGTTCGCGGTTTTTCCACCGTGAATATGAAGCTTCATGTGCCTCAAAGGACTGGAAGCATATTTATGTGTCTGTTAATATTGTTATTCCAGCGAAACGATATTCATCGTAAAGCCAAGTGCTTCCTTCCGTCGTGAAAATATATGATCTGTTCTAACTCCAGTGCATCAAAATAATTGATAAATGAAACGTGAGTGATATTACCGTTAATTCGCCTGAAAGAACAAACATAAACATTAATTGTGGCAACGTTAACCTTCCTGCATCGAATTAGTATAAGGAATTTACCATAGCGATATGCAACGTAGAAAAACTAAGCTTTTCCTTCCGCAATTATTAACTGCCGATTTCATAGAACGAAAGAAGAAACTATCTGTGAACCTTTTTTGTGCTAAGCTAGCCGCATGTTTGTAAAGAACAGTTAACTATTACTCATTGAAACTTTAACACTGCTGAGTTTTTCGTATATGTTGGAACTTCTTCCGAAATTTCTAGAATGTTCAATTTATTTTCATGTACTTTTGTAACTTATCGATAGTATTAACTTTATGTGTTGTAAATAGCTACGTCAGCAGTCTGTATTTATTACCAGAATTAAATAAGATACTAGCTAAAAACATTAACCTCATTCTGTTTTATTATGACTTTGTTACAGTCCCCCTGTTGGGTTTGTTGTTCTATGAGATTATTATGGTAGCTAAATCCATGTTTGTTTGTTTAATTTGACTGCTGCAAATAACAGAATTCTTGGGATGTTTGTGGTTGATCTTAGAACATGCCTCGATTTCTGGTCTTTTGTCGGCTGATTCTTTTGTTTGATTTACAAACACTTGCAATACCAGAGTAATTGAGAATTATTTGTGGAGCAACGTTGAACAGGTCTGGGTAGCTGTTGAATTGGCCGACCGTACATTGTTCGCATGTATATATATGTATAACTCCGAACCGTGTACGTGGCATAGATTTTATTAACACACATTGTAACTCCATCCAAGCTTTCTTGGAAGGTGCAGCTACAGTCGACGAGATCATCATTGTTGGCTACTATAATCGACCTGGTTTCCTGGCTACCTGTCTACTATAATCGACTATAACCTACAGTGGTTTCCTTTATCCGGATCCTGTATGTTCTGCGTTTCATTCTAAAGCTAACACCCTTCTTGACAGCTAACAGTGCTTGTAAATTATCGTAAATTGTTCATGTGAGAAATGAGAACAACCGTAGCTTGAACCTTTGCTTCGTTAGCGTTCAGGACGTTGCTCCGCTAATCTTCTGTGTACCTGCTACCATTTGTGAAGCAGACTCCACATCACCCTCCTTTGGTTGTGGCTGTGGAGAGAAAGTTGCTTTTGGACTTTGACATTACACCGGATGTTGGTTCCTACGCGATTTTTTTTGAAAGCAGACTAACCACGCCATTGCTGACCTGCTTTCCAGTATCGACTGGTGAACCATTCTAGATACGATAATGGCGAACGATTTGGCGAACACCATCGACAGACACGTGCCGAAAATCATACACCAGAAAGAAACGGATCATCCATGACAGACTTAGGAACTTCGTTGATTGAAGTCTACCGAAAGAGCCGCGCTGGGAAAGTTTACGAAGTACCGAACGGTTAAACGAAAATGCCATTACGTTCGACGTAACCATCAATACAAGCGGATCAGTCGGCAAAGTTATTCCCGATATCAACATGGGATTCAGTGCACGATGAAATCGAATTTTTAATCGTTTTGGAACTATACAAAGAGCAGCGAAAGGAGTCCGGTCTTCCATCGTTCATGGTGTTTGATGGTGAAGTTACTCATCGACTTAAGAGATATGTCGACTCTTCTCTCAAAGAGTCTCCAAGATTTTCACCGATGAGAGCCTAACCGAAGAACACGTTTACCTCGCAGCAAGCAACGTTCCTATGCATGGCCACACTTTGGGCGATATCGACTTAAACGATACGACTATTTCAAGAGCCGCTTCCAAACTGAAATCTTCCTATTGTCCAGGACCCGATGGAATCCCATCCATCTTTCTCAAAAAGTACATTGACTCCTTATTGACACCGCTCGGCTATGTGTTCCAACCGTCAAATTGTAGTTGTACTTTTCCTTCATGCTGGAAATCTGCTCACATGTTTCCTGTTCATGGCAAGCAAGACGTTAACAACTAAGCGCGTTATCAAAGCTATTTGAACTTTTAGTGGTTGATCCGCTACCACTGTAGCGTAACTGATAGTATGAATGACCGAGTTCAAACAGATTTCATTGATACTGATTTGTCAGCTGCCTCCGACAAACTGAACCATGTTATTGCTCAGCTAGGCCGACTCGGCATCATTGACATCCTATTACAATGGTTTCAATCATATCTTACTTGTAGCCAACTCATGGTATGCTCTCTGATACGACATCGGGAATACCCCAGAGTAGTCATCTTGGACCGCTGATCTCGTTGCTCTACTTCAACGATTTTAATCTTGTCATCGTTGGACCTCGACTATCATATGCTGATGATCTCAAACTCTACCTTCGTATCTGTTCCATTACCGATTGTCACATTCTTCAGCGTCAGCTATATGCCTTCGCTGACTGGTGCTTCGTTAACCGAAAGAAAGCGAATGGTTGCTCAGTTATCTCCTTTTCTCGAAAACAAGACCCGATCATCTTTAACTATAATCTGTCAGGGACAGATATTGGACGGGCAAGCTATAGTCACTAGATTCATAGTCTGGCGGATACAACAACGGGAGCCAATTGGAACTGTCAGTTGGCGGAGCCAATCGAGCATATCTCGAGTAATTAATGTTAAGGGCCTAAAAGCCATTTGTAAACAATGACTTTAAATATCGATTTGTCTTGAATCTTAAATCACTCTCGTGAAATGAACGCAGCATTTGGTAGAAGAATGATAGTTCTACCATGTGGAGTAGCAGGATATAGTGGGATTCTCGTAATTTGTGAGAAATCAACGTTGTTTACAAATGGCTTTTAGGCGCTTAACATGAATTACTCGAGATATGCTCGATTGGCTCCGCCAACTGACAGTTCAAATTGGCTCCCGTTGTTGTATTCGCCAGACTATGAATCTAGTGACTATAGGGCAAGCCACGCGAAAAATGTAGGCGTAATTTAGAATTCGCGACTCACATACAAGCAGCATATTTTGTATGTGTTCTTAGAGCATCTAGCACGTTAGGTTTTATGTTTAGAGTCACCAAATATTTTACCGATGTTTATTGCCTGAAGTCATTATACTCCTTGTTGGTCCGATCAGTCCTTGAACATTGCTATGCAGTTTGAAATCCAAGCTACAACAGTGAGGTGCGTTTGCGCTCCGGTTATTACCTTGGAGAGATCCTTCCCGTTTGCCTAGCTACGGGAATCGATGCCTACTGATTCATCTGGAGCCTCTTTCCACAGGAAGAGACACCAGGAAGAGTGGATTGCCCAACCAAACGCGAACAAATCAACCTGATTGTAAGCCCGCGTGCATTAAGGAATAATTCGATGCTGAGTCTATCTTTTCGTCGCACAAATCACGGAATGAATTCTGGAAAAAATCGCAGATCCCAGAAAAATACGCGAGAAGTCATTGTTTACAAATGTTACTTTCAACTTTTTGCCTATTTTGTCTAGAATTGAGTAATCAGCGGACTTCAAAGCGTCTTCAACAGGGTTGCCTTAGTATTTGATTTAAATGCACCAAGTCAGACACTTCGGCGCAGTTTAGTCAGATTTACTCCGGCACAGTAAATCGTGGATAACAGTTTTATGTTTTAAGTTTTAAGAAATGACTAGAATTTAAGATTGAAATCTAACATAGCACCATTGGGGCTGAATGAAGACTGTTGGTTGGTCCAATTAAATAAGTAAATAAAAACAATCAATAGTTTTCGAGTTAAAATTTTTTGAATAAAACTCAAACAAAAAGGCTTGAACAAAAACACTTACGACCGTTTCAAAACTTACTAAAGAATCATTTTTTTTTTCTAACAGTGGAAAATGATCGGTCTCCGACACCGAGAACATGGGCGAAATCTCTAATCAACGACCATGAAGTTTCGTCGATCGGTCATTTGGCGTGGAATCCGTCAATATCAAAAATCGCCTTCCGCCAAATATCTTTAGGTTACAGAAGGACGCGACCATGTTTGGTCTTCTCAGGAGGAAAACAATCGTCGCAATAGGTTTGGCTTCTAATGCAGTTCTGTTCCAACACAGTTTCTCAAATGGTAGCTTAGTGGTATAAAGGTTGTACGGAATCAAATTGCACACCTTTTAAATGGCTGTAACTTTTTACCCGTTGGATATTTTGGGAGGAATTAGTTCAATGTGTATTTGTTTACGCTGTGTAAGTTTTACTAGCAGATGTGCAATCGTTGCAAAGATGAAGTCGGAAGAACAGCAGCGGCGCAAAGAAATTTTGCGCACGTACCTCGAAAATCCGGATCTTCCTCATCTTGTCATCAACAGGATGCTGGGTAAGGTACATTCTACCGTGTCTCTTATTTTAAATCGGTACCACGAACGTTTGACCATCGATCGGAAAGAAAGAATTGGCAAAACTGGATCTCTGTATAGTGTTAAGGATCACACGCAGGTAGTTCAAGCTTTCAAGAGGAATCCCAACAGTACAGTTCAAGATGTGGCAAAGAAACTGAATCATACCAAAACTTTCGTGCAAGATGCGAAGAACTACACACGTAAAATGTCCAAAAGACGCCTAATCGCGATGAACGGCAGAATACGGTAATTAAAACATGTGCACGGAAGCCCTACACCCAGATGTTGACGAAACCACATTGCTTCGTTAACGATGACGAGACGAATGTAAAAGCAGACTTTTGGCAGCTTCCAGCGCTCCATTTATTCACTGCTCATCATAAATTCGATGACCTTGAGGACGTTTAAATGCAGAAGATGTCAGTGTTTGGCAAGCAATTTGCTCGAGTGGAAAGCGGAGCACCCCATTCGTGACAACTGGAACGGTCAATGGGCAAGTGTACCTAAAGGAATGCCACCAAAAGCGTCTACTTCCTCTTCTGAGGTCACACGATGGTCCTACGATTTTCTGGCCAGATTTAGCCTCGTGCCATTACGCGAAAGAGGTTTTGGAGTGGTACAAGGCTAAGGAGGTCAATTTCGTGCCGAAGCATCTCAACTCCCCGAACGCACTGGAACTGCGGTAAATTGAAAAGTACTGGGCCGTCATGAAGCAGGCACTTCGGAAGCATTCTAAAGAAGAGAAATCGGAGGAAGATATGAAGAAATGATGATGTGCCGGCCAAACCCCTCGCTCTGAATAGCCAACATCATGACACAACGAATGTCAGAAAAAGGAAAGGCTATAAACATGTCACCTATAGAATACAAGTAGAAATGAGTTAGATTTCGTGCCAGTAGGATTAAGAATCAAAAGCCAGAAAAAATTTTATGTTGAAATTATTTAAAAAATTATATTCCTAAACTTATTCTATTTATGGCTTATTACTAATTAAAATTCCAAATTTATTATTTGGTCGTTGAACGAATCGTTCGGACACTAAATTGTAAGTAAGACCTACATCTTAAATAGTGTTAATATTGATGAATAAACTTTGTAGCTTGAGCTGCCCTGAATAGTAAAAACGGCTTAGCTTCAAGAGACCCAACGTCGCGAACAAATTCTCAAGAATTTATCCGTACAACATATCGATATGCCTAATAGAAAAACAGGTTCTCAAGCGACAGCCAAGGCAAAGGCATTAGCTAGTACCCAACAAAATGATGGTGCCGATCGTCGAAATAGTAACTCGTTTAAACACAGGCTGACATTGTTCACCGAGAAGAAAACATTTATCCACAGATAAGCAGATTTCCTGTGTCAAGGGTTGAAGCTGATTGTGGCGATAATTGCCCCGACTGCGATTATCCAAGCGATGCTGGTTCCCGTAAAACAAAATGTCAAAAGTGTGCCAAGTCTTACCACTTTATCTGCGCAAAAGTAAGCAAGGGATCCTCAGAACAATTCATTTGTGTAATGTGCACTGCTCGTAGTTCTGTACCACCGCCATCCAGCTCTGGACGTTCAAGTACATCAAGCCTACGTAAAACTAGGTTGGAACGTGAACTGGCATTGCTAGAAGAGGAGAGAAGGTTGGAGGAGGAAGCACGTCGGAGACAGCTAGAACAGGAAAGGTTGATTAACGAAAAAGCCGCTAGGGAGAGAATTGAGCGAGATAGAATATATTTAGCACGGAAACGCGAACTGTTTATTCAACAGGACGAGGAAGACGATAATAGGAGCCTTAGGAGTCATCGCTCTACTCAATCAACTGAAAAACGTATTGAAAATTGGATCGATATACAGGTGAAAACAACCAGTGATGGTGGTACAGGCGTCGTTGTAGAGACGTCGAAGCCAACCGATCCAATTCAAAACAAGTCAGTAAATGCGGTAGGTACAAATGACCGGCGTTTCACGTCTACCCCAATCTGTAGTGAGCCTCTCACAAACTTTAATCGCTTACCCGTGAAAAGTGAGCCTCTAAATCATATTAAGATCGACTTGGTTACACCGAATCGTCGCATCGGAAACATTATCGTCGACGAAAACGACCCTGGAGAGGCAGCTGGAGGAGATGTCCAAATGGAAGACAATTTGATTTCTCCTGCCATTGCATTGGTGAACCTAAATTCATTGCATAATCTTCTGGATTGGATCTGATTCCAATTGAAAAGAGCAAGAGGACGGGTACGTTGCCGAAATAGGCTAGCAACGTGTTATTACCATATGGACAATGAAAAAAGACATAGTAAATAGACGTGAAACCTATGAGTTAGAGCAACGTCATCAGAAAGAAACTGACACACGACGCAGACGGGAGCTGGAATTAGTCGATAAGATCAAACATCTGCAGCTGCAGATGGACGCTGATACAGAGGAGTTTCGAAAACACGAGGCAGATATGAAGAAGCAGCTTCAGATAATTTCCGACCGACAAATAGCCATAGAAACGCAACGGCAAGTGGAATTACAGCAACGTGATGCAGAAATACTGCGACTGCGAGAAGTAGAACAACAACTCGCAAATCAACTGTATTCGCTGAGTCTAGCACACCAACAACCAACGCAACACTATGCCATCGGAATGCAAAATAGTAGTGAAACACGTGAAACACAGCAAGTACAACAAGAACAAGTTGGGAGCAATAGGTTTGCCACTGACCCATTTCCGAATAATAACCATCCCTCAATATCTTTGAGAGCGAGTGAAACTCGTTCCCCACATTACGATCAAAGTCGCCCGCCGACAATAAATCAACCAATACCATCTATTGCGTCGTCCGTTGGAAATTTTGGTTCAACGATGCCCGTCGTAAACGGTAACGATTCTCGTCGTGAAGGATTTCGTCTATCTTTGGAGCAGTTAGCTGCCAGACAAGTGCTCTCCAGGGAATTATCAATTTTTACGGGAGATTCCAACGATTGGCCACTATTTTTCAGTAGCTACAGTAATTCAACAACTGCCTGTGGTTACTCTAATGCTGAAAATTTACTGCGTCTTCAACGAGTCTTGCATGGAATGGCTAAGGAAGCGGTGAGCAGTTTTTTTTTGCAGCCTGCTACAGTGCCACAGGTGATAACAACATTGCAAGTCTTGTTTGGGCGGCCTGAGCAAATTGTACACACCATGATCGAAACAGTACGAGCTACACCTGGATTTGGATTGGCCGTACAGAATCTGTGTGCGCATTTAAAAGCGGTTGGGCTAGCCGGGCACTTATTGAATCCAACATTGTTGCAAGAGCTTGTTGATAAGCTACCTGCAAACGTAAAATTTAATTGGGCGATGTATCAACAACAGTTGACAGTTGAGTAACATCTGCTGCTAGTAGCGTTACGCTAAATACCGTTAATCAGAAGGCTGTTAAGGAAAATCGAGTAAAACCTAAAGAAAACGCTTATTTGAATGCCCATTCAACTTTAGATCGAGAGGAACCTGAGACTGTGCCATAAAAGTCAAAAAGAGAAGACGCAGCAAGTGCATACAGCAAAACAAACGAGGAGGTAAAACAGTGCCCTGTGTGTAAAAGGGAAGGTCACCAAGCTGCTGATTGCCTTAAGTTCAAGGAATCAAGTTTGGATGATAGGTGGAACATTGTGAAAGATTTCAAACTCTGTCGGAGATGTTTAACTCCACATTTGCGATGGCCTTGCAAAGGAGAAATGTGTGGAGTCAATGGCTGCAATAAGCTACATCACCGATTGCTTCATTAAGATTCGAATGAAAATTCGAAGAAAATAGAGCATAACACCAATGCTACTGTAACTATTCACCAAAAACCAACTCAATCCATACTTTTTCGAGTCCTTCCTGCAACGCTTCATGGGAAACATAAAAAGGTCGATACATTGGCTTTCCTTGATGACGGATCTTCTGTGACACTCATTGAAAAGGCCATAGATGATTCTTTGGAACTTGACGGCCATTCAGAATCATTGTGCATTCAGTGGACAAGTGGCATAAACAAAACTATATCGTACGCACAAGTTGTACAACTGGAAGTATCTGCATTGGGTAGTAACAAGCGCTTCAAGGTCGGAGGAGCTTACACTGTTGACGGACTAGGACTTCCAGAGCAATCACTGAATTTTGTGGTACTCGCGGAGCAGTTCAAACACCTGAGAAGGCTTCCAGTTCACAGTTTCAAATCAGCATTTCCTGGAATATTGATAGGGATTGACAATGCGCATCTTCTTTCAACACTGAAATTACGAGAAGGTCATATGCGAGAACCGATTGCTACGAAAACCCGTATCGGCTGGGCAGTTTACGGTCGCATAGGAGAAGATCTTCAGTTGCAACATCGACAAATGCATATGTGTTTAAAGAGTTCGTCGATAGACCTACACGAGTATGTCAGAGAATTTTTTTCACTGGAGAGTCTCAGTATAGCGATCGCACCGAACCTGGAAGGCGTCGAAGAGCTGCGGGCGAGAAGAATATTGAAGCAAACTACTACCCGAATAGTTTGTGGAAAATTTGAGACAGGACTGTTGTGGAAAAACGACTACGTCGAATTGCCTAGCAGTCGGTCTATGGCACTTAAGAAACGCTTACAGTGTTGAGAAAGGCGTCTGCAAAAAGAAATCCTGACTTGTACGAAGCGGTTCGTGAGCAGATAGTTGAATTTCGTTTAAAAGGGTATGTCCACGAAGCTACCAAGAATGAACTCGATAGTTTTGATGCACGGCATACGTGATATCTGCCTCTGGGAGTCGTGACGAGTCCAAACAAACCCGACAAGGTTCGCCTTATCTGGGATGCGGCTGCCAAGGTAAACGGCGAATCGTATAATGACCATCTTTTGAAAGGACCTGATCTGCTAACTCCATTGTTAGCGGTACTGTTTAAATTCCGAGAACGTGAAGTGGCGATATCAGCGGACATCATGGAAATGTTCTTACAAATTCTCATCCGTCCTGCCGACCAGAGCGCTCTACTGTTTCTATGGAGGGATTCAGCAAGTCAACCCATGAAGATAATGGTGACACCTGTTGCAATCTTTGGTGCGACTTGTTCACCGAGACAATCACAATTCGTAAAAAACTTAAACGCAACGGAGTACGAAAAGGACTTTCCTGAAGCGGCAGTGTCAATAAAAAAACAATCATTATGTCGACGACTATCTCGACAGCGTAGATACTACGGAGCAAGCAATCAAACTGGCCACTGAGGTTACCCTGGTTCATGGAAAAGCGGATTTTTTCATAAGAAACTGGACGTCGTACAGAATGGAGGTGCTTGAACGAATCGGAGAATCGAATCCAACAGCGATAAACAAAATTGTATTGACCAAAGACAGTAAATTTGAGCGTTTATTGGGAATGAACTGGTTACCAGTAGACGATGCTTTTTCTTTCGATCTATGCTTCCGGGAAGAAGTACGAGACTTGCTCACCGGTGACATTGTGCCGAGTAAACGTCAGTTACTAAGTGTCGTAATGAGCCTCTATGATCCTCTGGGATTAGTAGCCACTTTCGTCATACAAGGCAAGGTACTTGTTCAAGATGCCTGGCGGGAGAACATTGGATGGGATGAGCAAATTCCTTTCAAAATATTTTGTCGCTGGAAGCAATGGTTAAATGTTCTCGACGAGATGACCAAAATCAAAATCGACAGGTGCTATTTCCCGGGATATAACACAACTATCTACGATTCGCTCCAGCTTCATATCTTCGTTGACGCAAGCGAGGAGTCCTATGCTGCAGTTGCATATTTTCGGATTGTAGACAGGGGGGAAGTTAGATGTTCACTAGTTGCGTCAAAGACTAAAGTTGCTCCACTACATCCGCTGTCCGTACCACGATTAGGGTTGATGGCTGGCAGCATTGATAGGAGCTCGACTGAAAAAAACTGTTGAGAAATACCACTCTGTTAAAGTTACTCGTACCTTCCTTTGGAGCGATTCAACAACCGTGATTGCGTGGATAAAATCTGATACTCGTCGCTACCGTCAATTTGTAGCGTTCAGGGTAAATGAGATACTCAGTCTTTCAACAATAGCAGAATGGAGATGGATCGAAACAAGAGATAATGTTGCAGATGCAGCTACTAAATGGGGTAAAGGTCCGTCAGTCAGCTCTAGGAGCCGCTGGTATCGTGGACCTATATTTTTGTACGAGCAAGATAAAGACTGGATCGAAGAACAGGTTAACCCTTCGAGGGAAGAACTCAGACCAGCCTTTGTTCGTTCGCATTTTGTCGTGCAACCAACGATCAATTGCCACGTAAAAAAAATGGTGAAAATGTTGTACAGGACCTTATGAGTAGTGTAAAGAAGAATGTGTCGCAATTTGATTCCGTACACCCTTTAAGAATGAAAGTTACAAATTCATGAAGATAAGAGGTAGTTGAGCGACCTCTAAAAAATCTGTGCTGTTTGCAAGTAAATTGATTTCTTACTTGCTGAAACATATTTTCATTAACGAGAGATTCAAAATGTTTTGGGATGCAAGAGATAATAGCAATTCCACGAAATTTGCGGATGTCAGATTTCGTGCCAGATTTGAAAATTGGATAAGAGGATTTCCAAATATTAGGAAATATTTCCTCTTATCAGAGACATATTAAAAAGAAGTTCTAAAGGAAGGGTAAACCCGTATTCAAGATTCTTCAAAAATATGGGTGCAATACCGTCTGGTCCTGGTCCCTTGTGTTGTTTTGGTGAGAATGAATGCAAAGAATTCAGGATCGGGGTCTTCTTCAGAGAATGTGGTATATCCTACTTGGAAGAAATTTGCAAAAAGCTTGCATATTTCAGAAAGATTTTCACCTTCATTTACGTCAAAATGCACTCGTGAGGGAAAATTGCTACTCTTCAATTTCATTTTTACATAATTGAAGAAGGTCTTGGGGCATGATTTGACTTCAGTTTCGACTTAACGATTATATTCTTCATTTGCAGAGTTAGTGGCTGTGTTAAGTTGGTTGCCTATGTCATGATAAGTTGGCAAATTTGTGCTAGTGTTTTACTTTTTATATTTTTTTTTCTTTTTTGCATTTTGTTCTTCAAATTTTTCAATTATGGATTGATCCACACTGGTAATTTATTGTTTTGTGTTCGTTTTCTTCTTTTTATTGGTACAATTTCTGAAATGAAGCACTAAATAATTGAATGGAATTTGCCTACTGGGGAAGGGTTATCTGAAATACTTCATTTTTCCATAAAAGTGACAAAAATTTTCTATTTACGAACTGCACTAAAAGGTCGAATTATGCATTTTGCTGATTTTTTGTATGATTCATTTAATGTAAGCCAAAATATGAAATTTCTTCGAATATTGTAATGTAATGTTTCGTCTTCGCCTACGAATGGAAGCCACAAACATGCAGTTTTGCTTCTGGTTCCATGATAATTTCGACACTTCGCATAAGTAATTCGGAAGATTGTTTATTGGCATTAGCGGATGCTGCTCGATAACTGGGCTGGCATTTCAAATGTAAATAAATTTCGATGGGCGACTTGACAATGGATCGTAAGGTTGAAAGTGTAACAAATCGAAAAGTATTGTCCCGACAAATGTGCACGAAAAATAATGTCTGCAAAATGCGAAATCCATCCTGGAATGGTATAAGGTACAAGAGGTCAAATACGTGCTAAAAACAGCAATTCCACCAAACTGTCCAGAACCTCGCCCAATAGAGAATTACTGGGCTCTAGTTAAGCGGAAACTAAGAAGAAAGCAAATGGTACTGATGATTTCAAGAGAAGATGGAGAATCGACACGGCGGGCGTATCTTTGGATACCGTACGAAACATGGAGGCGGGTGTACCACAGAAAGGTCGAGAATTTTACAGAAAGACGGATTAACATCTTAGTCAACAGTTTCTGATGTATATTTAGCTCTTTTATTGCGAAATAAACAATCGGTTTTGTTGAATTATGTGTAATTTTTTATTTACTGCTATCATTTTAGTGTCCGAAATTTAACGTGAATAGGCTTTAGTAAATTGAATTTTGAAATCAATTAAAGAGAGAGGTAATCTGTATGCTATTTTCAGGTTACTCAGCTTTCGGCATTCAGTACCAAAATACAAAACCAAGTAACATTTTTTTATATGCAGAGTTAAATAATATGAGTGTGTAGGGTGCTTTGCCGAATGACATTGGGTTGAAATACTAAACGAATGAACATAAGATTGATTGGCAGTACGTCTTTTCTGAGGATATAAACGCATGTTTCACCTTATTGCCTAATCGGTAAATACAATATACCTATACTTTTGATAAATTTTACAAAGACGGAAAACTTTGAATTCAGAGTTGTATTTGTCAATTTATAAAACATTTAAGAAATTATTGGTTAAGTTTTCAAGCCATAAGATGGCAGTAGTATGCCGTTTCCTAGGTTTATTTTTCAGTATGCAATTGATAACAGGCAGCTAATTGTATTTCATCCAAAAGATAAGTCCGCTGTACCTTTGGCTCGAATACTGAAAAATTGTTGAATAGTTATTATCGAGTAGTTTTGTTTTTCGTTATAGAATTTAAAGTCTGCTCTGTAGTCTCCAGCAGGAATAGGTGGCAGCATTCCTTCGACCATTTTAAAATTGGTTATGTTGTACATTCCCTAAATGTGAAATGATAATATAAAACATTGCACTGGATTTTAAGACTAAATACTTACATAATACGGACACTCGTGCAGCCACGTAATTTGAGTTTTCAAGAATTCAATGATGTATTTCGCAAACACACTTTCAATTGTCAGACCATTGCTCTTCATCAGAGAGCAAAAGTTGAATTTATGGTCAACAAGGAAGGGCTTGTAAACAGTATATTTATAGTTGAGAGTGAACCAAAAAGTAATCATTCTTTCTGGTTTCAAAAACGAAAACGATATGTCAGATAAATTCGGCATATTCTTTACCAGTCTTGTTCTGCACACATGGATGATGGTATTATTTGAACCAGCAAAACAGGCCGTTCGCATAAGCTTGACGTTAAAATTGGTATTCCCAACATCTTCAATAGTGGGAGTAGGAAAATTTATTGACACTACAGCTACTATTGGGACAAGCAAAAACACACCAGCTCTGTTCCGAAACATTTCAGGATTTGATGCGTAACTCTTTGTTTCCAAAAAAGATCAACCATCGATGATAATTTGTTTGTTAATTAGACGCAACTACCGTGAAGCCGTAACATGTAAACCAGTTAATTGTTTTTCAAATACTATTCCACAACCATTTGTTATGGTTGTTACAGATCAAAAATTTCTGCTTATTGCCAGATGTCGATGACCTTTTAAATTTAAATGCGAACTTTTTTAAAGGCTAACCTATCGAATATTCATATCGCCCCTGTTGTTTGTTGGATGACATTTTGATCTATTACAAGCACAACTTAAATACGTTAGAACTTCCACGCAATAAACTATTTGACCGTTAATCGCATCCGACATCGCTCGTCTGGTTGATTCCGAATTTCATGAAAAGACTCTGGTAAAACCTGATTGAATTGAAATATTAATGTTCAGTATTTTTCGCAGTAAAAGAACTTAATTGAATGTATCGTTTAAAATCCGCACACATTCAAATGGCTCTGAGTTAGGATCTGTTCGATAAAATTAATCAAAGCTTTGCGGAGACACAGTTTACCGAGTTGATTTTATGAGGTGCGCAAAAGTTTCCAAAATGGCGACGAATAAACAGTGCGTGCTTGAAAAAGTTTGGCACGTGTACTTTAAGAATGAGGATCTGTCGCATCAGGCCATCGAAAAAAAAAGTTGGGAATCCCGACTTCCAAGGTGTCTGGTATCATGAAGAACGTCGGACTGTTTGGTCGAAGTGAAGATCCGAAAAAAGCCGTCAGGTCAACGAGAACGATCACAATCGCGTGATTTGGGCCTTTAAACGGAAAAACGAACGCCTCATCTCGAAATGTGGCTTAAGATTTGTATGTGAGCAAGACTATCTTGCAGAATACCAAAACTCCAGCTGGACTACGTACGTTTAAGCTTCAGAAGTTCTCAAACCGTAACGAGAAACAGAATACGGTCGCAAAAAGCCATGCCCGGAAGTTGTACGACCAGAAGTTAACGAAACCACACTGCTGCGTAAAGGATGACGGACTTCATTCAGATTCCAGGAAACCTGTCATGGATAAGTGTGATCTTCCCGGGAACCTCCGTACACAGAAGATGTCGAAGTTTGCCAAGAAGTTCTTAATTTCGTATCGGATTTGTACTTGCGGAAAGCGGAATACACCTTTCATTACCGCAAGCACCATAAATGGACTGGTGAATTTGGAAGAGTTTCTCCAAAAGTGGCTTCTCCCTCTCCTGAGAGCTGACGACGGTCCGACGATCTTCTGGTAGGATTTGGCATTGTGCCACTACACGAATGACGTGAAAGAGAGGTATAAAGCGAATGATGTCGATTTCGTGCCGAAAGATCTGAACCCCCCAAAAAACACCGGAGCTGCGCCCAATAAAAAATACTCGGCCATTATGAAGGACCACCTTCTAAAACGACCTACACAGAAAAAAATTATGCATTTTAACTGACGCGTAAAATTTCTCTTCGTTTATTATCACGCCAAAGGAAGCGTAAACAACGAAATTGTTTGCAATTTTTCATGTGCCATACAACAATGTTTGCAATCTTTCATACAACAGACTAGACAATAGACAGGTATTATCTGGCTTAATCTTACAAAAAATATCCTATTAGTGTCTGCCAAATCTAGCATTCCCTCTATGTGCATTTTATAACGCAAAAAATTACATAATTTTTATAACAAAATGTGAAAACTGGTGAAAACTGTAGAAGAAATGAAGAAAACGGGTTAATATGCAAATAACAAACTGTCGATTCTGAAGTCGTGCAGAACCTTATGGCTGAGGTTAAGGCCAAGGTTCCCACATTCAGATAATAAGGTGAAATAAATTCAATGGGTGATGCCAAAACTGCCAACTTAAAATAATTCTTTTTACAACCTGAAAATTTAGTGATAATTGGATAAAAACATAATTTTGATGATGAATTTTGTGTGTGTGAATTTTAAACGGTACACCCTTTATGTCATGTTTTTTCCTCAAATAAATCACACGCAATAGATAATGTGGCGGCTTTCACATTTGCTAGGATTAAAAAGCAAAGGTGGCCGATTTAAAAATCGCTGCCGACAATAGTAATATTCATTTGAGAAATTTAGCACTTGACACCTTCAAACAATTATGTCGTCTGTAATCGATAGATGAGCTAATAGTGACTTTTCATTTATAAACAAAAACGTGCACAGCGCTGAGAAAATACTCATTCACATCATTTTCTCTTTATTGAACTTAGGAATTTATTTATTTGAATCGAATTTGAAGGATATTTTGTATATCTACAGAGTTTTGGCCTCACAAAAAACTGTGTATGGCAAGTTACAGACAATCACGTAAATAAATTCAAAGGTTAAGCGCTAGTTATTAAGAAAAAAATAGATACGGAGGTGCTGGAGATGAAGGAGGTTAGACAAGGAATAGTAAGGAGTGAAATCAGAGCTAAGAATAACGTTCTCATCTTTATTACACCGTGTCCAATATATTCTCATACACTTTTTCCTTGCATTGGTGTCGTGCAACTACTCAACATGCTTCACGTATGTGTTGGTGTCGTTTTGCACTATGTTTATACATACGCTTTTAGGTTATGTCCGATTGTTTTCATTCGGTGTTTATCTTTTACCAGCGATGAAGGAGTTTCGTGCTGTGGTGATAAAAAAGTTTTTGAAAGGTGACCGCCCGGGTGCTATTTTCAGAAATTTGAAATACCTCGGAGTAAAGCAGGATTTTGTGTACCGAACCATCCGAAGGTACCGTGACACCTGCTCGTTGGATGAGATCCGGTCGTACTCATACGGTGCGCACTGCACGAGTTGTTAAAGTGGTCAGGGAACGGATTAGACGAAAATCACAGCGCTCTGTACGTAAAATGGCCGCAGATCTGAATGTTTCGAGATCATCAATGCACAATATACTGCAAAATGACCTCGGATCCCAAGCTTTCAAGAAACGTAAGCTTCACGGAGTTTCGGAACCTTCGAAGCAGAAACGACTTGAAAGAGCAAGTCTGCTGTTGTCGCGGCACGGCGAAGAAGAATTTATCTCTTCCGACGAAAAGTTATTCGTCTTGTAACCATCCCACAATGTCCAGAATGACAGATTGTGGGCTCTCTCTTTGAAAACTGTTCCAGAGACTTGTAGGATTATTCCACTGTTCCAAAGTGCTGCGTCAGTGATGGTTTGGGGAGGAATTTGCAAGCGAGGCAAATTACCACTGGCTTTCATCGAAAAAGGTGTTAAAGTGAATGCCATATTTTATAAAACGGAAGTTTTGGAGAAAGTTGTTTAGCCATATGTACAAGAGGTGTTTGGAGATGATCACTACATGTTTCAGCAGGACGAAGCGCCATCGCATACTGCAAATCTTGTTCTGGACTGGTGCCGAGAAAATTTGACCGATTTTTTGGACAAGAATGAATGACCTCCCAGTTCACCAGATCTGAATCCCTTAAATCTGGATTATCGGTTTGAAATAAATAAAGTTTTACTTTGTATGAGAATATATATACCTTTCTTCTGCGGCCCTCTTCATCAGCACCTTTGCTCGTTTTACCCGTTCTGGTTTTAGCCTCATCGAACGGTCTTAAATCTGCTGGATCTTGTAGCGCTTTTTCTGAAGTTTATCTCTCAGGATCCGACGGAGACTTCTATCTGACATGCAAACAAATCCGCAGTAAAAACTACCATTTCGAGGGTTGCGTCACCGGCTGGATAGTCATGAAGAAAATCAATATATTGTTTCGCTTATGAAGTACTAGCACACTGGTCCCAAGCTCAATGATTCGCCCCCAACAACGTAACTCACACCAACACATTCTCAAATATTCTGTCAAAATAACATAGCGAATAAAAAAATACAAAGATACTAGTACCAAAGGTACCGCAAAGCGCAAGAGTGTATTGCAAGGTGAGGACTGCAAGGTGTACTTTGGACCTAGGGGTTCTACAACAATGAACCAATTTCAAACCACTAGTTGAATATTAAGTGTTAAATTAAGCGCAAACACCATCAATTTTCATCTGACTATCAACAGCGGATGGATAGTCCTAAAGAAAATTAATATATTTTTTGGCTCAGGAAGTACTTGCACATCGGTCCCATGCTCGGCCCCAAGCTTAAGATTCTCCTCTAATAACGTAACTCGCACCAACACACCCTCAAATATTCTGTCAAAACAACATAGCGAATCAAAACAACAACAAAGATACTAGTACCGAAAGGTACTGAAAAGTGCAAGAGTTTACAGCAAGGTGCAGACTGCAAGGCGTAGTTCGCTATTTCAAATCGCTAGTTGCATATTGATTTTATTATTTCTCTTAAGGCGCCTTTTGACGATCTTTTCCGTGTAACGTGTCACTACGCTAACTCGACGTCCCCACCATTCCATTCTTTGGCACCACCGGTCTCCAGGTATCTTTTGATTGTACGGTACACAAAACTCCTGCACAAAGGTAAATCGGACAGCTCACGAACTATGTCCTTCTGCCGTTTTACAGTTCGATACATCGACATCCATTTTTCCGGATAACAGACGATCACAAAAGTAACACATACATCTAATGTCAGCCAGGACACAATGGAAACAAAGCGACACAATGCATTGGATGAGTAGTCGTCCAATGCAGTTTAGTGGGCCACGTAATAATGACTGTTGAAGTAATGTAGCTATTCAATAGGTGGATCCTGTACATGTGCCAAATTTTAAGCAGAACACATTCTTAAGTACACTTTACAAATATATAGCAGATAGGAAAAATCGGAAACATGTTATAGTAAAGGTAGATTGTAACGCTCAATTAGGTAAAGTTGATTCAAGCCAAGAGGACGAGAAATGGATAGGGAAAATTACTAGGACATAAAAAATGTAACGATGACGGATAGATTTTCAAAGTATTTCTTTTCACAGTAAAATTAAAAAATGTCTCATCAAAGTTAGGCGAAATCACCAAAATAACATGAAGAAGTGGAAGGAGGAAAGTCAAATAGATCATATTCTTGCAAAAAGTTACTATGACAGATTTCAAAATCAGATATATTACAGGCAACTGGACGCATTGAAATACAGACCAAAAACTTTTAACTATAGGCTTGAAATTAAAAAAAAAACTGTGAAGAAAACAAACTCAAAATAACAACCAAAAAAAGATCCACTCAGATTAACATATGGTTAAAAATATTAAAATTCAAAAGTCCGCTTGGCCTGGTTGGTTGGAGCTGAGCTGACGTACAATTTAACTGGTTTAATACGGATTTCTTCTAGATGCTTTACATTGTCTACATGCTTAAACAAATGATAAAAAACTCTTAAATCGATACAATTTGCGAACAAATGTTTTTTTTTGTCAAGTTCCTTTGAGGCAATCCTTGAGTTCAGGATCTGGATGTTCTTCATGATCAATAATTTAGGACCGTACTTATTAATTGAGAAAGCTCCATGGGACATCATAATACTGTAAAAGGTATGTTAAAGAATTCTTCGAATACTTCTGGTGAGTTGAAATAGCTCCACGTGACATCATAACACTGTAATAGACATGTTACAGTATTTCTAAAACACCTGCGGTACTTCCAACTATCCTTGAATGCGGATCTTGATGTTCCACACGTTTTTTTTTTTCCTTTATTATCGAGATTTTCAGCCCTGGGCTGGTTCATCTCCCGTCGTAGTCATCTTTTTGGGTATTTTCGTAACTTGTCCGAGGGTGAGATTCGAACTCGGGACTTTGGCGTGAGAGGTATGGATGTTAACCATTACGCCGGGGTCGCCCTCGGTGTTCCACATGATCAACAAGGCTATTTACGATTTCCCTTCCGTACTTATTAATTGGAAAAGCTCCACAGGACTTTATAAAACTGTAATAGACATGTAACAGTATTCTAGAATACCTAAGGTACTCTAGGCTATCCTTAAACTCAGATTTCTACATGATGAATAAGGCTACATACCATGTCTCTGCCGTACCGTATTTTTAGAATACCAAAGTACTCCAAACTGTCCTTGAATACAGATCTTGATGTTCTACATGATCCAAAAGACGGTTACTCCGCATACCTATGCATGAGAAAAATTTCATTCAACTTCAGATCAAAATATACTCAATCAAAATATGAAAATGTCTCGACCGTATACATGCGTTGAAAAGCTTTAGAAACATCATTACTAGAGGCATTTGACTTGGTGATAATTTTACATGCATACAATTTTAAAATTCGATTTTTTAGAAATGTCGAGAGTGAGGAACGTTTGCCAATACCCACTCCATGAATTATCGAAAAGAGCGTTTAGAAAATCCCGGCGTACCATTAACGACGCTTAGCTTCATATATGATTACGATATATTTATGTTGACCTGTGAAAGAACCACAGTGCAATGTATCTTGTGAATTCTCGGTATAAATTAAGGCGTTACGTGTTCGAACGGAAAAAAATCCAATTGGACATATTCCTTCACAGTATGGTGAGTATAGAGTGGTGAGTAGCAACTGGTGTTTCGACTTTTACAATAGTGTGGCGAAAAGATTGCGATGGTGAGCTTATATTAGATGAACATTTTCTGCCCCAGCATACTCTGAGAAAAATTCTATAGTTACACCGATAATTAAATTATGGTCAGGATGACTATCGCATACAATGGCTACAATAACCATGAAAATGGTCGAATTCACCACGTTCATGGAATTTTGACTATGATCATAGTAGCAAGGACTATTCTGATATTATGGCAAATGTTGGGTCAATTTTTTTTAATGGTCGTTTTGACCATGACCGACTATTAAAATCACTATACTACAATAGTCATCGTAACCCCCAATAATAGTAAAATTGACTATCAAATCTGTCTCTGTGTATAAGCTCAACAGTAGTTTAACATGTTGAACCCCTAGTCTTAAAATCAATCTATCATTTCTAGGCAAAATAGTCAATAGGTCGAAAGTAACATTTGTAAACAATGACCTCTTGCGTATTTTTCAGGGATGTGCTTGCTCCCACAACCAAAATAGCACCTGAAACAGATAGAAGGAGTTATTACCTTCCCATCGGTAGTAGATATAGATGTAAGCAATCTGGCATTTCCAGGAAATTTACGTTTTAAGTCATTGTTTACAATTGTTCCTTTCGACCTTTTGACGATTTTGTCTAGATTTAGTCAGTCTCAACATTGGCTGATATAAAACTAATTGTTAGACGTAAGAGGTTTTTCGATTGCTGTTAGACCAGCCTTTATTTGGCATCTGCGTGTCATAAAACTAATTGAGAATATTAGTTCACGTAACCAGTGTGTATTCCAATCAAAAGGAAGATTTATTTTTTAGCAATTTTGATCTCATTCTTAAGCACAGAAACTAAACTTTCAATCAATTGAAATTTCACCGAATAACTTAGTCGAGCAGTTTGTACTACCACTCGATATTTGTTATTAGACATCTGTTTTCCCCTTTTAGAACTAGAGATAATTTTCCAGTGATTCACATAAGGGAACGTCCATTAATTACGTCACGCAAAAATTGACATTTTATAAACAGCCCCACCCCCCCTCCCCCTTGTCTCGTTTTTTGTATGGACCTTCAATTTTTTTTTGTAAAGATCGTCACGTTTTCCCAAATCCCTCTTCCCCCCTTACTGCGTGCCATAATTAATGGACCTTCCCTAAGAAAAAAAGCAATAATTTCATTAGATCAATTTGCTAGAATAATTGAAAGAAGAAGACTGAAAAACTGCTTGACTTCAGTGGAAGAAAAAGGTATTACCAGTGTATTAATTCAATAGGCATAGGTGATTTCAATATGTTTCTAATAAACACATCATTTTATTCCTTAGTTCGAAATTAACAATTTATTTATATTGGTCGATTCAAAAAATTTTGGTAGTTTTCATTATTGTTTTCAATAAATAATGAGTTCATAGAAATCTCTGGGAAAAAAAATATTCGGGGTTAAGCATGCTACTCCTTATTAGTTTCGCAAACCAGTTGCTAATACTTAATATAAGGTCCTTTTGCTATAAGGACATCTTTCAAGCGATCGGGCAAAGAAAGTGTGTCTATTTGTCAGGACTTTTTTTTTTACTTGATTTCAGTAAAATAAAAATAGTTTAACATTCTGCCACTGGATCTTTAACTAAATTTGCATTATTTCTTATGTAAATGCCCTTTTTCCTTATAATTTGTTATTTTTGCATTTGCTCTGCTGAGTTCTGTTCTAATACCAACGGAGGATTTGGACATTTTTATAAAAATAAATTTGTTTTAGATAAAAGTCGAGCTGAAAAATTAGCGTGAAAAGTTGACAACGATTTGAAAGAAAAATCAGGGTTTCGTAAGAAAGAATAGACATAAAAGCTATGATATCCACCGACTTTGAAAACATGGTTTCTAGATAATCGCGTTTGAAGTTTTGAGTCCAATTTATCATCAAATTAGTCTACATACCTTCAGTCTGTAATGCCGAGACCATAAAAATTCCCTTCGACAACTCGTTCGTCGTTTTTGCTACTTAATGTCCCCCAATATGCCCCTCCAGACCTTCTGAGGACCTTCTGACAACCACGTTTCAGCGCAATCGACACGCTGGTTGTCAGCCTCAGCGCAAAAGGAATGGCAGGTCAACTCGATGTCCAGCTGATTCGTTAGCGTTTTACGTATAATATCCGCCGAGACAACATTCAAGCAGTTCATCTTTGTTAATGTCCTCTTTCATTGCTGGTTTGTGTTAGTAGTTTCGCAGCTTTCCGTTGAATGTTGCCTTCGGCCATGTGCACAAGGAATTCACTCCTTCCGGGCAGCCGTCATGTTGTGATTCCTCATCCCTGGATATCACCTTTCATATCAACTCTTGATGCCTAGATCCTCCTTATAGCAAGTTCATAATAGATGGTGTGCCCATCTATTAATTATCCGATCAATTTTCCCTTCCCGCTGAATCCTTTGATCTTTTTTACTAACTGACGAAGTCGGCTGCCGATTACCTTTTGTTCAAAATCGACGTACTCCTTTTTGCCCACGACCAAGTCATCGTACACAGATAAAAAGAAGCATTAAATTTTCTGCGTTATCTAATGCACATAAAAGGAATGCTAGATTTGGCAGAAAATAATGGGATATTTCATGTAAATTTAAGCCAGATAATGCCTGAATCCAGCCTGTTGTATGAAAGATTGCCAATATTGTTGTATGGCACATGAAAAGTTGCAAACAATTTCGTTGTTTACGCCTCCTTTAGCTTGGATTTACACGAAGGGATATTTTACACGCTTGTTAAAATTAATTATTTTTTTCTGTGTATGGGTGAGAAATCAGGATCCCATTGAATGTTTTACTATCTCGGATATACTGACTACATTTTACAATGAATCGATTGATCTACGAAACATTTCAATGTTAGCATCCACCTCCATTTACACAGAAGCTCCCCCTTGGTTTCGTTGACAGCTGCTCTTGTGATCTTCGTACCATTCTTCAAATTCCGATGAGCCTTCGTTTTCTTACCACTAATCGCATGCTTTACGTCCAGATTAAAGACCAGTCCGGTACGCCAGCAAATAAGAGAAGAAACACTCAGCAGAGACAAAAATCCCCTCTTCTTCAAAGAACCGCTTCCGAAAACCGTCAACCCGCAGAATCCTTGTCCTCTTCAGATATTTCGTGCTTTCAATGCGCTGCCTTCTTCGTGATGATTTTTCGTACGACTATGGAGGCTTTATGCAAAGCGTTAATAACTTTGTAGTACGCGGTCTTCACAATGGGGGTTACCAAGCACATAAAAGCGCAAAACTTTGCTGGCCTGTTGTATCCAGCAAAACAAGCAAAATTTCACTGCAAAAAGTTGTGCTAAGGAGCTTCACACTAAGTTTTTACAAAAAGAATCCTGTTTCATTCATAATTTCATTTATCCACCGCTAGCGCAAATTCACAATTTTATTGCCATTCAGTTGAACAGTAAGGTGCTTCTATGAATGTTTTTATATGATTATTCAATTTTAACACTCAAATTCGCATGATACTAAAGGATTATCATAAAAAATAAATTTCTTTTTTAACACGTTCACTGCTGTTAAACTTACAAAATGCTTCGATACAGTGCTCCCAGTTCTCACGACTGCTTCGCCGAAGTCTATATAACAATTTCACTGGATTATTTCCCTAAAAGGAATAGAAATAATTTGTTCTTAGGCATTTTCTGGTATGTTATTTTGAAGCAACATATTGCATTTAAGGATTAGGTGTTCGTCATTTTCTCATCAAATTTAGATGATATTTTTTCCCCTTTGAAAAAATATGGTATGAACAATAAAACGATAGAAAAAAATACGTTGAAAAAATTTATCCACTCTACAACTAAATAATAATATAACATTGTTCAATATTTAGTGTGGCTACCCTTGGCTTCAATAATAGCTTGGCATTTTTGTGACATTTATTCAACAAGTTTAGCAGCCGATTCTGATGTGATTTTGTCCCATTCAGTTGCAATTGCTTGTCGTAATTGATGAATGCTTGTTGCTTGATGTTGTTCTTGAACCTTAATTTTCAAAATAGACCAAGGATGTTCTATTGGGTTAAGGTTAAGTGACTATGTTGCCACACCAAAACGTCAAATCTCGTACGTTGAACCATTGCAATACCAGTTTTGTGGTATGCTTTGTGTATCTTGCTGGAATGTCTAACTTCGTCCCTTTTCAGTTTTCAAGCGGTTGCTAGAAGTTTTCGTTTCAATGTGTCCAGATAAACTTCCATTGCTATCATCCCGTCAATAAATTCAATTCAAGCACCAATTCATGACCCTGCATAGACAATGAAAAATCTGGCTAAATTATTTGACAATTAATAATATTGCCAGAATTAACCTCCATCATGTTTCACTGTCGGCCTTAAACACTGCTTTTACAAGCTTCACCGGTCTTCCGCCAATTTCTTGTTATAGTTTCAGACCAAAATAGCATTATTTTAGTCTTATCTGACCATATGATCTTCTACCAGTCCATGAAATGTGCTCTTGTGCCCACTTTAGCCAATTTTTAATGTTTTCGTGGATAAACATGGTTTCTTATGTCCCACTCTGCCGTTAAGGTTATGTTCATGAAGCCGATTTCACGCTGTTTGAGGTGTCACATGAATTGAAAACTAATATTCGTTTTGCAACTTTGGGAGCTGATAAGCCTCAGTTTTGCTTAACTTTGTTTACGATAGCCCTGTCAATCCGAGGACTTGTCTTCACCATAAACTAACTCTAAGACCAGTAGGTCCCATACAAATACGATGTTTTTCTTGGCTCAGTCAGTACTATCGCATCGGTCCCAAGCTCAATAATGCGCCCCTAATAATGAACTCACACGAACACACTCTCAAATATTCTGTCAAAATAACACAGCAAATCAAAACAAAAGCGCAAATATGTATATCAAGGTGCTGGCTTCAAGGTGAACTTCGGACCAAGGGGTTCTACAACAGTGAACCAATTTCAAATCGCTAGTTGCATATCGATTGTTGATGGAACCGCATTTTTTGAACCTCTGAACTATTTTAGCAACCGTATCATTACAAATTAGTACGATATCAGCAATTGCACTCTGTCGTTTAATGGAATTATATTATGAATTTTCGGACACTTAACGAAATTTGTGGGATTTTAGGCATTTTTAAGCGGGCTAACCTAAACATTGATATACAAATTCACCTAACTACGGAATTTGCGCTGTTTCCAATGTTTACATTCGATAAAGTGATAAGTACAGCGTAATACAATTTAAAATATTAATAACAATATTCAGGTGGATAATTTTTCTTTGCATAATTTTTTCAATCGTTTCATTGATCACAACGTTGTTTTCCGAAGGAAGAAAAATGTCATGAAAATTCGATGGCAAAATGATTAGCATAGAAAACTGAATAAATCACGCAACAACAATTCATATAAACAGCTCACTTTTCACCCGCAAAACAGGAAAATTGTGATATGTCGGTAGAGGTGGATACAAAGACGAAGAAGAAGACTTTCAACAGCTTCCAAGTCTGATTTTTCACACCGCAATGCAAAGAAACCCCGTTGCCGAGTATTTTCGGACAAAGGAAGTATCTTAATTCCACCGCTAGCGTGAACACTGTACGGAATCTGATGGTTGTACCATAGAAAATTCGAGAGTTTTATAGAAAGAAAGGTTAATATCTCAATCAACTATTTTTACTATACATACAGCTCTATTCAACTGAAATAAACATTCGGATAATAATTCAAAGCATATCTAGATTGGTTTGCTGACATAATCTTAGCGTCCGAAATTTAGCGTGGACAGGCTTTCATGGCGGTCTTTTGAGATTTGTTGATGCAACTTCGTATAATTGTTTAGGGTTATTGTTAGTAACAATAATTGCTAATAACATAATTTTATTATTTCTTCAAGCAATCTTTTTCGAGCTATATTTCCTATAGTTAACACATTATTCCACTAGACAAATTAAAATTAAACAACTTTGAAACATCTGCATGACTAACACTTATGATCGATCAGAAATTCCATTTTGAAATATAAGAGTTCCTACTAAAGAGATATTGTATTTCTTCGGTGTTGGTTTGGATAAGCCATTCGACAAATGTACATGTATCCCCAAAATTAAGGTATGGTATTTTTGTGAAATCATTGTTCATGAATCTATTCTAGTCTTACGAAAAATCACAGAAATATTAAAGGTAGACCAAAACTTAAGATACAACGAGGCCACTCGGTCAGTAACTCCATCTCGCTACCACTACTAGCTGAGGAGGTGAACGAGTGAGTGACATTCTAGCCTCGCACAAGTTCAATAACTCGCCAATCGAGGAAGGCCCCACTCACCCGCATTCCGTTTCGTTTTTTCATTTCTGCGCTGGTGCTGAGTAATACTGCCAACTGTTTTTCCTGGGATATTGACATCTCAACCCTATAGCGCTTGATCGTTGCGTACCTTGTAGAATGCCCAGCATGGCACAATCGTGCCGAAAACATACAAGTGAGGTTAAGTCGTATGACATACTGGCTTACTCACACACGGATTGCCGTGGACGACGGGAGGAGTGAATCAATTTGCAGCGACGGCGGTCAACAACGTCGCGACTTCCAGTAGTATAGTGATATCACGTTTACTCATAGTTATATTGAGCGCCTATGTCGTCCCATGTGGGTATAGCTAATTCTACAAGGTTTTCCGGTTTAGAGTATTGACGTGGTCAACCACGTTCTACTTTCCGAGCCGGTGTGCGCAATTCACCATTTGACAGCGTTCTATTCGCCTATTCCAGTGTTTGATGACAACGATTATGCATTTGGACTGTTGATTGATTAATTATTGGATCCATAAACGAAATGTGGGGTTGCAAACAGAAACGGTGATATGTGAAGGATGTCTATAATTGAAGGATGACCTTTTCTGCGCAGACAATTTGATTGAAGTTCGGTAGGGTATTATTTCTCTTTGATGTTTTGTTTGCTTGTGAGTCTCACAAATGAAAAGGAATGATAAATTATATTACTTTATTACTTCCGTGATGGCAACTTAAACATGGACCATTTCAGATTGGAACAACATTCGATAGTAATTTTGATCTGCTTTAGGGGAATCTACGTAAGAACACTGTTGTTGATACTTCCGTAATGCGGTTTGAACTGCTCCGACGATCACACCTTCTTCCTTAGCCAGCTTTCTGATCGAAAGATTACTTGATTTGGATGTACACAACAGGACGCATCTAAAAGTTGGTTAAATACCGTATACAGCAATTAGTTTGCCCTCAATTTTCTTGTAATTAATGGAAAAAACAAATAGCAGAATTCTCCAAAAAACACATTTGAACATGTTATTTTGAATAAAAAATCAAGTTGGAATTCTAAAATCTATAAACTAGAGCAAGTAGTAAATAAAGTTACGTTTCATCTTTTGACAAGCAAATGAACCTCTGGTAGAGCATGATCCAATGGATATACTCGGTCATATGTTAACAAAGAATTAAATGTGCTTCATAATTTGGTGGCGTAAAACAAATAGCAAATTGCTCAAAAGAAACTTGCAAAACTACAAAGGCTGGCTACTACTTCAATAACCGAAGCTTTCAGGCTTTTTGGCATATAATCACCTTTCCCTTTCTGGCACATACAGAAGAATGATTGTTTGATTTACTCCAAATGATTTTCCTTCTTACTTGCACTTCTTTGATCTAAATGGCGCTGTACTGAGCCTGCTGCATACGTCACTGAGCCTAATGCGCAGAACCCCTAGTAAAGTCTTACAGGCTACGCTTCATATTCTTCCATTGCAGCAACTTATCCAATTGGACCGAATGAAAAATGCTCAGAGGCTCAGACGAACAAAAAAGCTCCTTTTGAGTAATCTAAATGACCATATGTGCATACTGAGTTAGTTTCAGATAAATCCATTGGTAATTAATTATGAAGATTATATGTCCAAAAATGAGTTTGATACATTCACAGTAATCAATACAAATCCTAGTGATTGAGCAATTGACCTTATATTCTTCCAGGGTCAGTATTTTTTTTATAAGGATGTTTCAAAACAAGATGATAAAGTAGGAGCAGGAATAACAGGTCTAGATAATTCATCTGTGCAAATGAGTAAATGGTCCACAGTATTTAAAAATATATATGCCATTATGAAATGCACATCCTTTAAGTTCTGTCCAGTAAGAATCTGGAACCACATGTTGTGATGCAGCGGCACGGAAAGAATTGCAAGAATTCTTTTACAGCGGTTTGTTTACCTAGGCGCCCTGTGGTATAAATTTCACGGTGTTTCGTGCAGTGAGTCAAAAGTTATTCCAGATGGAAGCCGAGAGGAGATAAAAAATTCTGCACACCCACGTTGATAATCCAACGTGGTCCACAATAAAAATCGCAAAAACGTTGAAAATCGCCAAATCAACCATGTGTAATGTGCTCAAACGTTTCAGGGGGCAAAAATGCGTGGATCGAGGGCCTCAAGGTAAGCGTCGCAGTGGAACATATGACCGCAAGCTGAACCAGAAGGTGTTGAGAACCGTCAGAGCAAATCCTGGACCATCAGATAATGAAATCACACAAAAATACGCTGCTGCTCGCAGTGCCGTTCGAAGAATTCGTTTGCGAGCAGCATATCGTTCTTATCGAGCCAGCAAGCAACCAAACAGAACGTTGAAGCACAGTTTCGTCACCAAAACTCGAGCCCGGAAATTTTCCAAGCAGATTTTGACGAAGTACCAAGGATTCCTGCTCATCGACGATGAAACCTACGTCAACATGGATTTCGGACAGCTTCCTGGCCAAAAAACTGATGACTTGGCAAGGGATATGCAGCTGTGGAGCAAAGACCAAAGTGCTCGTGACGAATAAGACGATGGACTTGAAGCTGTACAAGGAAGAATGCCTCAAAACCGCGTACTACCTTTCATTAAAGCCCAAAAGGTCCCGTGAAGTTTTGGCCAGATTTGACGAGTTGCCACTACAGCCGGGTACAGTGGGTACGCGATAATTACGTAGATTTCATCGATATAAACATCAATCCACCCAACTGCTTGCAGTTCCAGCCAACGAGAGATTTTGGGCAGTAATGAAGCGGAAGCTTAAGAAAAGTTAAAAAAAAAACGACTCGGGACGCGGCTCAGATGATCAAAATGTAGAACAAATGTGCCAAGGAAGTTGACTCCGGAGGTGTGCAGCGTTTGATAGAAGAAATAAAGAAGAAAGTGCAAATTTTCATTAGAAATGAAGAAAAATGATTTGTATTAGTATTTTTTCCTTAAAGAACAGTAAATTACATTTGTTTTAATGTAATAAACTTTTTGTATGACAATTCGTTACCGAGATACAGATTATTTTATTATTCCAGATTCTAAATGGACTAACTTAATGCTTGAAAAGAAAGTATAAAAATGCTGTTGAATTTGGGATCTCACCGCGGCTGACGTGAAAGAGTAGCTGGCGGTGGGAAACGAACTAATGTCCTTCTCTTTCGGAGTTCCAGGATGTTGCAGATGTTGCATCTTCTGAAACGAGGTGGCGGCGATTAACGGGAGTGTCACATAAATTAGGTTCTGGAAGAGAATATAACGGCTCTCCCAGTAGAAAATGGCATAGAGTAAGAGCCACCACATCAGCTGGATCGAGCGATAGCGGTGTAAGAGGCTGCGAATTCATAATACCCTCGACCTGGGTGATGAGTGAATGAAATTCTTCAATAGTTAGCAGAGTAGTCTACACGATTCGATATAGGTGTTGTTTGAAGATCTTGACGGCGGCCTCCCATAAGCCTCCAAAGTGAGGAGACCGAGCAGGGTTGAAGTGGAAGCTTATTCCTGCCTCAGTGCAGCCATCTGCGAGTGCAGCAGATTGGTGAATCGAGTCAAACTGATGCTTATGTTCTTGGTACTGGCGATTAGCCCCAACAAAAGTACGTGCATTATCGCAATAAACGTCGGTTATCAGACAACGACGAGAGACAAAGCGTTTAACCGCACTCATAAACGAACCCGACGTCAGGCTATAGACCGATTACAATGGAAATAACTTCTGTGTACAGCAGAGGCCACGCCGGCCTTAGTCTGATTGGTAAGGTAAGGTAAGGATTTTGTAGCAATAAACGAATTTCTGGCAAGAAAGACTCTTTCTGGACCTCCATCACTAGTTGTTTAAGAGAGTCATCCACTTCTTTTGGTGTTAGTGGTCGTACTGTTCGATTGACTTTGGGTATTTTGCTGTTTGTGATAAATATCCGAATCCACGAGAAGATGCGAGTGAGAGAAGTCAAACTGGAATGCTTGTTAATCAGAGAAAGCTACATGGGTAGCGAAGTTGTGACTAATGATACAGCTTGCCGAGTTTCTTGCTCTCGAATGCGATCGTGAAGTGGAGAATGTTCAATCATTATTTTTTAGGCCAATGTGTTTTTTCCTCCTCTAAAAACAGTGGCCCATGCCACCAGAGATGATCGTTGATGACTTGTGAAGGAGAAACATCCCGAGACAAACGAAGCTACATGGCGCCATTCGCTTCCACCAGTGAGCCGATGGATTTCGGCTATACGATTGGATACATATACTTTCCATGCCGTCGCCGAAGAAGCGATCCAATGTAATACAATACTGGAATCAGACCAAAAGTTGGTTGGACAAGAGAGCTCAGTTGATTATTCACACTGTCAGGAAGTCGGGCTGCCATCACAGCTGCGCACAGTTCGAGACGTGGTGTTGACTGTCTCGTTAAAGCAGACACTTTTGACTTAGAAATAAGTACATTGCAAACGGAGTTTCCACTCTCATCCAACGATTTTACATAAAGACAGCAACCAAAACCCCGGCCTGATGCTGTTTCCATTTCTAGATCGATACCGGCCGATTCCGTTACCTCCTTATCGAAAGCCCTTCTGTGTTCTGGTAGTACAGTAGGAGGAGGCATTAACAGTTCACTCGTCGAGTACCAGTTGGCATGCAGTGACGCATGCTACGATATCTACGCCTTCACAGAAACATGGCTAAACAGCAATACATTATCGAAGCTGTTCGACGACACGTATGATGTGTACCGACTAGATCGATCGCCGCTCAACAGCAACAAGAAATCTGGTGGTGAAGTCCTTCTTGCCGTGCGCTCAACGTTCAAATCTCGCCTCCTGAAGCCTCCCAAAAACTCAGCGGTTGAACATCTCTAGGTGGCAATATCCGCCAAAACCGGAACATTGTTTATGTGCGTGATGTATATCGCACCTGATCGTGTCAACGACAGCAGCCTCATTGATAAGCACACTCTTTCTTTGGATTGGATCGTGTCACATATGGGACCCAGCGGTAACATCGTAGTTGTGGGAGATTTCAACCTCAGCACGATTTCATGGCATGTCGATACCAACGCCCAACAAACAATTTAAGTTGTATAAAAGCTGAATAAGCTATTTTTTAGCTTAAGAAGCTAATTTTTGATTGAATAAGCTATTATACAACATGCAATGTTTGTTGGGCGGCTTCCACTATCCAGATACTTCATGTTCGTCATTCAGACCAGCATCTCTCTCCTTGCTTGATGCTTATTCTACCGCGAGACTTCGGCAAGTTAACTGCATTCCGAATATCAACAATCTGCTGGATCTATGCTTCATTACTGAAGAACTGGGTCAAGGATGTTCTGTCACTCAAGCTCTGGCACCGCTAGTCAAAAGCTGCAAAAACCATTCCCCTCTGCTACTGACGCTGGAATTAAATCCTGAGTACAGCTTTCATGGCAACTTTGAAAATGTTTATTATGACTTCAACCATGCTGACTACGAGGGAATGAACAACTTTCTCGCCGACGTGGATTGGAACACGACTCTTGCAAACGGGGGGGATGCAAATTTTGCTGCTTCGACTATGTATTGTATTCTGCTTTACGCCGTCGATCAACTCGTGCCTAAGAAAATCAACCGTAAGCCTCCCAAACCTGCCTTGTCTGATTCTGACCTCAAACACTTGAAACGAGTTAAAAGGCTGCTTTGAGGAAACACAGCAGATATCGCACCGATTCCACGAGGGCAAACCACGCTCACGCCAACGACGATTACAAATACCTCAACAACAGCTTGTACAACGCCCATCAGTTTCAATTGCAGAGTCGTCTCAAAACGAACCCGAAAAGCTTTTGGCGGTTTGTGAACGAACAACGGAAAGAAACCGGCTTACCCTCTACTATGAATGATGGCACTCTTGAAACCGACACTATCGTGCATATCGCCAGCTTGTTCCGTACGCAGTTTAGCAGTGTCTTCTGCGACGAAATTCTGGACGCCGAGAGCCTCGAAGCGGCTACTATCAATGTTCCCAGCATGTCTGTATTTGGCTTTCCCTTCACTATTCATAGTGATATGGTGATTTCAGCCGGGAAGCAGATGAAAACTTCAACTGGATGCGGTCCTGACTGTATTCCTTCAATTGTCCTGAAGCGTTGCCTAAACACGCTTACTGCGCCCCTGGCTATGGTGTTCAATTTGTCTGTAACTTCCGGCGAGTTTCCTAAATACCCAATACACAAGAAGAGATGCAAACGGTCCGTCGCCAACTATCGTGGGATTGCTGCACTAAGCTCAGTATCCAAGCTATTTGAACTAATTGTTCTCCAAAGGCTGGTCAATGACTATTCACAGACTATTTCTCCAGACCAACACGGTTTTGTGCCCAAGCGCTCGACGGCGACCAATCTAACCGTATTTACATCGTTCATCATGCGCGAAATGGAACGCGGTCATCAAGTAGACGTCATTTACACAGATCTCTCACAGATAAAATGAACCATCAGATTTCCATTTCTAAATACGGCAATATGGGGGTTCAAGATCAACTGTTGAACTGGCTCCGTTCATACCTGACTGGTAGAACTATGTCCGTGAAGATTGCCGATTACGCCTCATCTAGCTTTCCGGTAACATCCGGCGTTCCTTAAGGTAGCCACCTTGGCCCATTCCTTTTCCTGCTATATATGAACGACGTGAACTTGGTCCTCAAGTGCCTGAAATTATACTACGCGGATGACCTGAAGCTGTACTACGTTATAAAATGTCCGGAAGACGCCCACTTTCTTCAGCAGGAACTGCAAGTGTTCGATAACTGGTCCCGAATCAACAGAATGTCGTTAAATGTATCCAAATGCTCAACTTTCTCCTTCGGCTGAAAACGTGCGATGTATCTCCACGACTACATCCTTCGAGGTACGTGCTTGAAACGAGAAACAACGGCCAAGGATCTGGGAGTAATGCTCGACGCTAAACTGTCGTTCAAGGTTCACTTTTCGTATATTGTTTCCAAGGTCTCTTCGCAGCTAGGATTTATGTTCCGTTTCGCAAAAAACTACAAGGACGTTTACTGTCTGAAGGCATTATACTGCTCTTTGGTTCGCCCTTTCTTGGAATACTGTGTAATCGTTTGGTCCCCTTTCTACCAAAACGCAGTCCAGAGGATCGAAGCTGTTCAGCGAAGGTTTATACGCTTTGTTTTGCGAGATCTTTGCTGCAAGACCCTCGCAGATTGCCAAGTTATGAAAGTCGGTGCAAGTTCATCAACCTGGAACTGTTGGAAGGTAGGCGTATGGTAGCCAAAGTGTGTTTCATTGGTGATCTGCTTCAAGGAAATGTTGATTGCTCCGTTCTACTGGATCTCTTGACCATCAACACTCGACGACAAAATCTCCGTTTACAACAGTTCTTCGTGTTGCGGCACTCAAGGACCAACTACGGCAAACACGAACCTGTGCAAAGCATGTGCCACGTTTTCTACAGCTGCTATAATGTGTTTGATTTTAATGTATCCCGTGAGGTTAATAAGCGTCGTTGTTTCCGAAGATGTATGTGTTAATTGTTGTATGTAATTCAATTTTATCTTGTTGTCATTGGGATAAACATATTTATCTGTTGCCGAAAATAAATAAATAAATAAATAAATAAATATGCTTTGTCAGACGCATCTGCGAAACAATGTTGCTCAGTGTGGATATGGTTGTCAATTAGAACTCCTCTGGATATCTTACGAGTGGACAGATTCTGAATACCATCCCTGAAGTTTTTCCACCAGTCCTGGTACTCCTTAGGTAACACACCATCCCAAGTAAATGTGTTTGCCCAAAGCGATTGTAGAAAGATTTTGGCAGAAACAATTACTGATCCTACCAACACCATGGGATCCAGAGTCTGGACATTTCTGATAAGGCAATGCATTTGTTAATCGGTTGCGATGAGATCAGTTGAGGTATCTTGAAGCCGAAACAATCAATGTGAGGGTGCCAGATCAGACCTAGACCCAGACCTGTTTTTACTGTGCTTGGCTTATCTATTTCCAGATCATTTCGGCTGTCACGGAGATGCTCTGGTATGTGGGAGAGAATATCTGCATCGTTAGAATTCCATTTTCGGAGCACAAAACCTGCAGAAGCGAGCAATCTTATCAATTGCCCACAGCTTTCAATCATGCGCTGTTTGTCATCGTCTCCAGCCAGACAGTCGTCAACATAAAAAGAACGCTTCACTAGTTGAGCCGCCAACGGGAATTTTTCATTTTTGTCGTCGGCCAGCTGATTTAAAACACGTGTGGCGAGAAACGGTGCGCAAGTGACGGTTTTGAGCTGATACGTCTTCAACTTTTCGGTCTGATTATTTCTCCACACTATTTGCTGCAGAGTACGATCAGTTCGATATACCCAGATCTGCCTATACATTTTTTTGGCGTCCGTGGTTGCGACATACCTCGTCATACGAAAGTTCAAACACGTTGCGAGAAGGGGTGGTTGAACTGTTGGACCAACGCAACAAATATCGTTGAGCGAAAGTTTGTTCGCCGACCTACATGACCCATCAAAAACAACTCAGGTCTGAGTTGTAGCATAACTCTAAGACCAGTAGGTCCCGATACAATACGATTTTTTCTTGGCTCAGTCAGTACTAGCACATCGGTCTCAAGCTCGGTCCCAAGCTCAATAATACACCCCTAATAATGAAATCACACGAACACACTCTCAAATATTCTGTCAAAATAACACAGCAAATCAAAACAAAGGCACAAATATGTACAGTAAGGTGCTGGCTTCAAGGTGTACTTCGGACCAAGGGGTTCTACAACAGTGAACCAATTTCAAATCGCTAGTTGCATATTGGTTGTTGGTAGTAGTGCTATCCGGTTGCCGAAAAGCATGGTGAGGGATAAAGAAATGTTGGTTTGAAGGGTCTGGGTCGATAACTTCCGTGTATCCGAGTGACTCATATTCTACCATAAACTGACAGTAATCAGCATGCAGCTTGGTGTTGGTGAGAAACTTTCGTTCCATCACGTGAAACCTTCGTTGAGCGATCGGTAGCGACTCTCCCAATTCCGATAGCATTTCTTACCGAATTGGCAGTCGAACTCTGTAGTGACCGTCAGGTGCTCTTGAGTGGGTTTTTTCAAAGTGGTCTTCAGAATATTTTTCCTCAAGCGACAATGCCTGCCCTTCCTCAAAACTTTCGACCTCCCAGAGCTTTTGTATCGCTGTAGTTAGTTTTTCGATGTTGGTTGCTGCGTTACAAACTACTGCTTTTATTTGCTCGGAGTTGGCATGATCTCCAGGCACAGCGTACCCACATACTGTTTTGTGGAGTATTGGGAGATGGGGCTCAGTGATATTTGTTCATCTTCTAGCAGTGTGAAAAACCATTGTATCCCAATAATCATATCGATACCGTGGACGACATTAAACTTGGCGTCTGCTAGTGGTACACAGCAAAAAAATAATTAATCTTAACAAGCGCGTAAAATTTCGCTTCGTTAAATTCCAAGCCAAAGGAGGCGTAAGCAATGTTTGCATACAACAATGTTTTCAATGTTTCAAAAAAATAATTACATAACATAGAATTAACATAAATTTACATAAAATATCCTACAATTTTCTGCCAAATCTAGCATTCCCTTTATGTGCATTAGATAACGCAGAAAATTCAATGTTTCTTTTTATCTGTTTATAGTTTGAGGGACGGACCACTTTGAAATGTCCACGTTAGTGGAAGGCAAAATTCTGGTCAAGCTTGGGAGCACTAGGAAGTCGATGTGATTTTAGGTGCTCTGCGACTTATATAAACATGCAACATAATTTTGACATAAATGTTAATCATAATGAAGCCGCAATTAATTTCAATCAAACGCATGTTTTCTGTGAGTGATGAGCTCCTTAACCTCTGAACCGTCAATGAAAAATAATGTAAAATTATGAATTTATAGGTGTGTACAAAACGTTCCTGGATCAGGTACAAGGGTAATTCGTTAAATCCATAATATTTCAAACTGCCAGCTCAATCGATTATCATCGATTCTTATGAAGTGCCATCCTCATCTAATCGTTTAATTGACCTCGCTCATACAGGACAAAAGGTTTCAATCATTCCACTTCCTTTCAAAAGTTTAAATCATCCAGGAATTTATTGCGCTTGTTAAGAATCAATTTTCGTATAAGCAGGAATATGATTTCTAATAAAAAGCATAAATCCTGCTCACGATCGAATGACGAGGCAATGGAGCAGCCAATCAAAAAGAAAAAAAAATAGCCATCGCCACTTCTACCTGTATATCACACAAACAGGCAGTTTTGTATTGGTTCAATGCCGGTTACGATACGGTCCAATCGAACACTTTGACCGAATGAGCCAGTGAACGAACGGACGAATCGCGGAGGAGCCCACTCATCGATCTCACAACGGCTGAGGCGAGCGTGCGCTAGCGGTGGAGTTCAAGGACGTACTCCTCGATAAAAAAAAAATCATTCAGCAACGGTACACGGACAATAAATCTCGCATACAGCTCAACTCTGTCAATTATTAAAGACACATGGAAACAACAACAACAACGGAATCCACAACAAAAGTATTGCAATCAAGGTGCTTAAGCGACGTCACATCATACTTTAAGTCCTTCGTTAATTTCTATGAACTTCAAAACATTAGGATTTTGGCCAAACAACTGGACATAAGTCAAGCGGAGATTCTCCGTTTATTCAATATTTTCTTCATAATAGCTTGTTGAGGTTAATTCGCCTATCGGGTTCAATTGTTGTGATGCTGCCAATGGAAATTCTAACGAAGGAAACCCAGGTAGAGGTTTCTCGCCAATTTGACATTGCTGAAGTATTTGAAGGGCATAATCAGCAACTAATGAAATCACGACTGTTCATTGAAACGCGATAAACCACATCAAAAAGTCACCAGCCCATCATAAGCCTCAGAGGGAAGCAGCGTCACGGTTATGTGTTTGTTGACAACTTTGTTTGTCCGTGCTGAGATGCTTATCGTTCTTGTGCCGTACATTTAACGAAATTATAGCGCAACCAACATCACAATTAAGTTCAATCGAAATTGAGGACCGCAACCGCTGCCTTGTGTTCGTATTAGAGGCAGTAGACTATCTCATACCGAAAGAAGAAGTAAATGTCATGTCACTACTATAACACTACCCAGCACCTGTGCTTTAGTGTTTATGACTAGCTTACTATTCTCTTGATGACTTCCGCATTCTGACCGAAATAATATTTAGCTAGAGTTAGTGCCTTTAACAGTGCTTACTTGGTTTGTTGATAGTGTGGGCGCTGGCAATGAAAGAAAAAATCTAGATTTCATTAAGTTGGCGTAGAACGTCTTGATTAAAAATAAATGACATCATATATGTACTTACAATACACAATCATACCATTATTTTTTTAAACTTGATAAGGAAAATGCTTTCACTCACCTCGTGTCTGGTTTGTTTATCGTTGATTTATATATGTTGGATTGAAAGTTGAGCGTGCATGATTAATTAATTTTATTATGAGCTCAATAGAACCCGAACAAAATACAGTCTGTATCCCTAACAATCCAGACACCCCAAATAAAACACAAATTTCGCATTATATTTCATATGTTGTTGTTTATTTCAGATTCATGGAATATGACTTAACAATTCATGAAGTCAAAGCATGGTTATTTGGTATTTGCATAAAATATTAGAACTTTGCACTTAACTCCATACATTAGGGTTTGTACAGACTCTTCAGATACAGTGGTGGCCGTTTTTGTCCAAACTTGTTCCTAGTGTTTGTTCAACTTCAGGTCAACTGCATAGCAGGTGCCATAGAGAGGACTTCAAGAAATAGAACGATTCCAGAAAGGGTGTCTGAAATCGCTCTACAACTTCGTTTCAAGGGAAGAAAGAAAGCGTGGACCTCCCGTACCAAACGCTTCCATATACTAGTAGAGTTAAATAATGTGATAATTTGTATTTTATCGGTGGGAGCGTAGATGCTAGACAAATAAGTTGATGCTCCTTTTTTCCAGTGAGTGGACTTTTGGCATTTGAACCAAAAGTATGTCAATAATTTGCCAAGGTTATATGGCCTTATGTCGCTCACTGAAATTGAATTTCAAATTCGAAATTTATTATGTAATTTCAAAACTTTACAATTCCGAACACATCCTCGGCTCGTAATTCTGTTCCGGAACCGTCATCCGTAGCAGCGTTACCTTCATTGATTTCAAGAACCACCATGTTAGTGGTCGCCCGTCTGACCGCTCCGTGGTTGGTCCTGACAAGCGCGTGTCGAATCCGTCTATCACTTGACACGATCGGTTCTTCGATGACTCCTCTGACCCATCGACGACGTAAATTCCTCCTGCCTAGTGAGGCGTAGACTAGTGGGTGACTGTTAATCATTTCTCCAGTTTCAGCGACGGTAGTCTTGAGGATCTCGTCTGTTAGTCCTGAAGTTCATCGTTCAGGACCTCTATGACGCTTTTAACTGTCCTGACCATGCGCTCCCAAATGCCATTTCGACCGTGCACTAGAGAATTGATCGGCGCACTTGAGTCCTATATCCTGTACTTGCAAACTCCTTGCTTGCTGCTTTAAGGTAGGTGCCGTTGCCTGAGAAGTATTCAGTGGCCGGACCCCAGCAAGATATGAACCGTCGGATCGCCATAGCACAAGATTGAGCTGTGAGGTTGTGGGCCACTTCAAGGTGAACAGCTCGTACAACTAAACAGGTGAATAGAACGGTTCATCTTTTTTCGAACGGTACCCTGATTTTACTTGTACCGGTCCAAGGTTATCAATATCAACAAAGGTGAAAGGACGCTCATAGGGAGTCAGTCGGGGTACTGGAAAGGATGCCATGTTGGGGAATCGGTTGATTTTTGTGCACCTTATTCCAAACGCAGCTTCGTTCGACTGTTCGACATTGAGCTCCGAGGGAAAACGATGAACCGTTGTTTCATTTCGTTCTTTATCGTGTCTCTAAATGCATGTCTGAATGACTCATGGTAATGTCGCATTTAGAGTTCGGTCCCAGCATTGTCTCTGGGTAAGACGATTGGAAACCGCATATCGAGCAGTAGCCTTATCGCATTGTCCTTCCATCCGTAGCACTTTTTTGAAGTCTAAAAGTGGCGTTAACTTATAGATCGGACTGCTATTTTCCAGATGAATTTTCTTAAGAACCTTGATCTTGTCACCATAGGCATTGTTCTGTGCAGACCTGAGTAGAATGTTTTCGTTTATAATTTGATACAAAGCGAAGCACGGTAGCTACCGTTCTTACAAGAACATTCCACTTGGAAAATCGGTTCCCATCAATCTGCTTTTCTGGAAGCACTACGTTATGGATTAAATGTATCGCACGCAGTTCGGACATGATGTTCGCAGGAGGAAGCTGTACTTGAGGCTAGTTGTCCGGAGTTTTGTTGAGAAAAATTGGTGCGTGGAACCATTAAAAGGACAATCGCTTCTCCGTTTAGTAAGATAGTCCGCAACATTCATCTTTGAAGGTACCCATCTCCATTCTGAAAGCCTCGTCATGCTTAGTATCTCTCCGATTCTGAAGCTGACAAACTGTTTGTAGCGTTTTTGATCTGAAAATATCCAGGACAGAACGGTTCAAGAGTCTGTCAAAAGAAAGGTTTGATAGATTTGTAGCGGGTGATTTCTCTTGATTGTATGAACCATCTGAGAGCCTTGTACTGCAGCTTGCAGTTCTATACGTGGAATTGTGAGATGCTTCAGAGGAGCCACTTTTGAGCGCGCCATCACGAGTAAATACTTAACCAATCCATCGATTTCAACACGCATGAAACCGGCACATCCGAAAGCGTTTTCTCCAGCATCGGTAAATATGTGAAACTGTACCGGTTTAAAATCCTTAGAGTGCTCATTACCAAATTTGCAGCGTGGAATCTTCTAGTCAGCAATTTCCGGCAACGCGCTTATCTGCGATATTCATTTCTTGTGCGACTCGTCGTCGATTTTTGCGTCCCAGTCACTTCCGGTACGCCAGAGTTCCTTCACCAGCGCTTTTCCCAGCGTCGTGAATAGATTGTCCGATTAAGCCTCATTCTAGCAAGTGTTTGCACCTGCCTAAAGAGGGTGAAGAAAAACTTGTTGTAAGTAATTAAATTATCAATTATTATCTACACCTAATACTAAATATCAAATATATTTCAGTCTCAAGCTGTCTAAACGAGACTTATCTGGAAGAGTTTTTTAATTATCCGAATAATCTTGAGAAACAACACTCGGAAAACCTCGAAATGACAGAAGGATCAAGGAAGTGCACTGGTCACAACTGCATATTTTTTTAGGACCAATTACGATATGGTCCAGTTTGACATCTGTGGCTTCGGGGCCCATTATATTGTGCTGATCATGACAGATGTCCACGGAGTGCTCGAAGTTCGTGAGCATGCTGAAGGTACCCAAAGGAACCAAGAAGACGGTTCCAAGAAGAAGCATAGTAGGAAGAATAGTGGGAAGATGCCGGACCCGACTCGGGAAAGAGTGGTTCCAGTGAAGTTACCTTTGAGGAATCACTAGAGCAGTTGCAGAAGAATTATCAAGGAGAAAGCGCTTGAGAAAGAAAAAATCTTCCATGAGAAGAGATTGGAGGTAGAGCGCAGAAAAACTAAATCCTTGAGAGAAAGCTGGCGCTGGAAAGACAGATGCCGGAGAAGCAGTTGAGAGAACAGTGGGAATTTCAGCAACAACGACAACAGCCCCATGATCGGTTCCAGAGGCTTAAAACGGAACTATCCCGACTATATCAAGAGCCAGAGGACTCCGATGAAGAAGGAGACGATACTGCTTTGAATGTTAGCGGCTGGGAGAATTTCGAAAAGAAGCATCCACGAGGAGCACTCCCGAAGATTTCGTGACAGCAGCCAGCCCCAAACCAGCAGCCAAATTTTTAAACGCGGGAAGCTATTCTGGGATTAATGAAACCCACGAATCTAATCGAGCTGGAGTTGAATCAGGCATCAGGAAAAGGCAATTACGGTCCCCAGCAGTACAGACCGGCAACCATCGGTGAAGATGAAGATGAAATCGAAGGTTTACAGCACCAATCAAACCGTCAGGGTCCACGGAATGGTATGAGCCGAGGACCGACGCAGGAACAGTTGGCTGCTAGACAGCCCGTACCCAAGCACCTTCCGATATTTCTAGGAGAGCCAGAGGTTTGGTTGCTTTTTATAAGTTGTTATGAATACACGACGGCAGCATGCGGGTTCACGAACATGGACAATTTAAAAAGGCTACAGGATAGCCAGCAAGGACTAGCAAAGGAAGCGGTTCAAGGACGTTAGTTGATGCCAGAGTTAGTGCCCAATGTGATTGAAGATCTGCGGCAGCAGTTTAGCAATCCAAAGAAGCTTTTGAAGAGTTTAGTGGCGAAGCTTTGCAAGGCCCAGGTCGCAAAGATGGATAAGCTGGATGCTTTCCTCTACTTAAGGATCACATTCAAACAACTGTGCGATCATCTCGAGGCGGCTGGAATGCACGATCACCTGAACAATTCTATGCTCGTGCAGGAGCTTGTCGACAAACTTCCACTTAAGTTCAAGCTAGACTGGGTGCGAATCAAACGCATTAAACTGGAGACACCGCTAAGGAACTTTACTAACTATTCAAATGCAATCGTTGTGGAGGTCTCCGAGGTAGCGGATTCACAAGGATGGAACAAGTAACACCGCTGCAATCGGGGAAGATTAAACCGAAGAAGAAGGAGTTTGTCAACAATCACAACACCCAACCAATCCTATCCAGTGGGTCTTAAACGGATACGTCTCCGAAAATGAAGAAACCACTTATCGTGTGTAAGCGGAATAACCACAAGGTCCAAGCTGCGATGACTTTGCGAAGCTGAGCATCCGTCAACGTTTGGAAAATGTCAAACAGTGGAAACTTTTTCAACAACGCCTCAACGACCACGGTAAAACGCAGTGAACGTTTAGAGGACACTGTAACGTACCGAACTGCTCGAAAAGCCATCTACTGTACAGGGCAGTAGAAAGCATCCAGCTGTATTTTGTCGAGAACAACGCTCATTTCAAATCGTTGCGATCGGTTATCTTCCGTATTGTTCCCATCACACTATACTTCGGTGATACAGCAGTACAGACGGCAGCCTTTCTGACGAAGGAGCATACGCAACTTTGGTGGAGAATTCTATTGCTGAACGCTTGCGAGCCTACGGTGTTCCGGAACCACTGGTGGTGGTTTGGATGGCAAATATAAGCAGCACGAAGAAGCATCAATCTCTAAATCTCCACAAGAAGAGTGAAAGAAGCACGTACGGTAAAGGAACTGGTCCTGCTGAAACAGGACATTCACTTTGAGTAGGTGGTGAATCGGTATGCCCACCTCTAAGGACTACCCATTTCCTATTATACCCGGAAGTTCCTCGAGTCTTAATTGGCTTCGACAATCTGCATCTGTTCGCTCTGCTTGTATCGAACGTGGGGAAAATTCGCTTCTGGGGTGGTCTACGTTCGCTTCTGGGGTGGTCTATATACGGTACCGAGAATCAACGGACCTTGTCGAAAGCGTACATACATCATAAAGGGTGTCCACGATGAAATTGCCACACATAAAATTGATTCGCAAAATTCGAGTTTTCATCCGATTGCCATCAAATTTTCAGGGATTGAGAAATAACTATTAAACTTCATTTTACCATTTTATTCGTATTTTATTTACAGTCCATACGCAAATGCCCGCACCTTGGCCTTAACCCCGGCCATAAGATTCTGCACAACCTGTGAATCAACCGTTTTTTGCATGTAAACCCATACTTTCTTCAGTACCTTGACTGTTTTCACTACCTTAGGTCGTTTAAGAAGGTGCTGCTTCATAATCGCCCAATACTTCTCGATGGATCGGAGCTCCGGAGTGTTGGGAGGGTTGAACATTTTCGGCACGAAATTGACCTTATTTTCCGCATACCACTTCAGCACGTCCTTGGAGTAGTGGCATGAGGCTAAATCCGGCCAGAAGATTGTTGGGACGTTGTGGGCCTTCAGGAGAGGAAGCAGCCGCTTCTGGAGGCACTCTTTTATGTACACCTGTCCGTTCATCGTGTCCTGGGTCACGAAAGGTGCACTCCGCTTCCCGCACGTGCAGATGGCTTGCCAAACCAGGAATTTCTTCGCAAATTTGGACATCTTCTGAGTGCGGACATGCTCCGGAACGCTGAACTTATCCTTGGCCGTGAAAAACAGGTTGCCGGGGATCTGTTTGAAGTCGGCCTTCACATATGTTTCGTCGTCCATGATGCAGCATTCAACTTTCGTCGGCATGTTGAGGTACAACTTCCTGGCACGGGTTTTGGCGGACTTGTTCTGCTTCTCGTCGCGATTAGGGGCCTTTTGTACCTTGAACGTTCGAAGCCCAGCCTTAGTTTTGGCCTTCTGGACAAAACTTCGGCTTAGGTGCAGCTTCTTAGCCACATCCCGAACGGAGGCGTTCGGATTTCGGTTGAAGGCCCCAACTACGCGGTTGTGATTTTTGGTGTTGTACGGAATACTTTTTCCTTCACTTCTGGGCTTCCGATCGGTGGTCAACCGTTCCTCGAACCGGTTAATCACTCGCGACACCGTGGAATTCACGATTCCCAACGTTTTAGCGATGGAACGATGCGAGAGATCCTTGTACTCGTGATGAATGCGCAAGATTTTATCACGCACGAGCTGTTCTTTCGACTCCATTTCCGCGAGTTTTGATCACAGGACTTAAAACTTGCAGGATGTAAATAATGCACTATGAACTAAATCCACCCAAATTTTCATTAAATTCTACCGAACGGTTAAAAAGTAAGAGCAATTTCATAGTGTGGCAATTTCATCGTGGACACCTTTTATACTGAGAACGCAGTATATGATACACGATATACTGAGAACGCAGTATACTATGGAGGAAACGTGTACGCAAACCGAAGTACTTCCAGAAACAGAAGCCATCGTGCGCGCAAGTAAGCAAGTACAACGGTTCTTATTCTATTTTGATCCCATGGGACCTCCTGAGGTTTATATTATGGATGTGGCCACCTTCCAGACACAGGTGAAGCGATCATTCACCGGACATATGATTTGGGATTTGAGGTCAGCAACTGGTCGTCGAGTTCACCGTTGGTACTTGAAGGATTATGGGAGGAGAAATCCACCGAATCAGTGCACTTCCACCGGTGTTATCTGGTATCCCCATCATTCGCCGTCTACGGCCGAAGTTTTACTGGATCAACCTAGAAAGGCAACTAAAAGAGCTGTTCTCAGCTCGGTCATGACCATTTTCGATCCATTGGGTCTGTTTCTTTCGCTAGGTTTAGGAAAAAAATAAGCACTTAAGAACAAACTACACAGAAAGAAATCTTGACAGACCTCATATTGATATCAACCGCATCATGGTTGATCTAATTGCAGACATGGTAAAATCAAACGGATTTATAGTGAGCTGAAAATTGTTGGTGATTGCGCTTAATTTAACCCTCGAAATGGTTGTTTCTAATGCGGTTTTTTTGTGCGTGTATGTTTAGATTTAAGAAAGGCTACTTACGTAAATTTTATGCACAGATAGAAAGAAACATTTAAGTTTCTGCGTTATCTAATGCACATAAAGGGAATGCTAGATTTGGCATAAATTAATAGGATCTTTCATATATACATAAGCCAGATATCGCCGAAATCAGGTCTGCTGTATGAAAGATTGCTAACAATAACGTTGTTTATGCATGCTTTAGCTTGCAGTTAAATAAGGATAAATTTTACACGTCTGTGTATATTCATATTTATTTTTTGCTGTGTGATTAATCAATAGATAGGCAAGAGATTCAATTCAATTTATTAATTAGTTGTAGGTTATCACTATACTATAACTCCCTACTATCGTACACGTTGTGCCAAAGAGCTTTTACGTTTTATTTTTATTTCTCTCAGTATCCGAAATCCCACTGAACCCAGACTGACATCTGACGTTACACAGATAAAAAGAAACACTGAATTTTCTGCGTTATCTAATGCACATAAAGGGAACGCTAGATTTGGCAGAAAATAATAGGATATTTCATGTAAATTTAAGCCAGATAACGCCTAAATCAAGCCTGTTGTATGAAATATTGCAAACAATATCGTTGTTTACGCTCCTTTGGCTTGTAATTACACGAAGGGAAATTTTATGCGCTTGTTAAAATTAATTATTTTTTTCTGTGTATGACAGCTACCATTGCTATTACTCTCCGTATTTTCCACAGGGCTGTTGCTATGTCCGGTGGTACAGAGATATCCTGATATTCCGAACAACAGTCTTCGGCGGAATTGCTGTATGGGATTCGACAAACAAATCTGTCTCATGGAATTTCGGTTTAGTTGAAAATTTCACCGCTAGAGACGCTTTTATTTCAAGAGACTATAAATGAGCGCAGAGATGCTTCGACATAAGGGGTGATTGATTTCATACTAGGATACTTCGAGAGCCTTCAATAAACTTGCTCTAGTGGTTAAACCCTTTCTAAAGATTGTATTTAAAAAAATTCAACCAATAAAAATTCAGTTGAAGTCGGATATTTTTTAAACTCTCTGGGAATAAACAAACACATATTAGCTATCATTCACCCTTCTCTTCTAGGATAAATGCCCACACCTTGGACTTAACGCTACCCCTCAAATCCTATTCAACACTTGCGCTATCTTTTTACACACTTTCATCCACTCCTTTTTCTAATCCTTGTCATTTTTGAAGACCTTCACTGTTTTCTGGACCTGCATAATCGCCATGAGTTTTTCTATTGACGAGTTTGGTGGATTTGCCTCCTTTGGCACAAAAACAACATCGTTGGCCTCGTACCACTCCATCACAGGTTTCGCGTAACGGCACGATTCTAGATCCTGCAAAAACAGAGTGTCACTTCGTGGAACCGAAGGAAGGGCAGCAGGCGCTTCTGGAGGCATTCTTCTTTACATATTAGCGCGGCATTTTGAAAACAAAGAATGTAAACCGTGCGAACAAGTAAACAAACGGAAGCTGACAGTCAAACACACAGGATGCTATGATGAACACATTAAAACCATCAGTAATACACGCACAGCTCGAAAAAGTAGTGTGAATTTCTGTTCAATATCATGCACATAAATGGAGCGTCACAAAACTTACAAATTAACATTATAAGTCGTGTAAAGTTCTGGGACATTCCATACATAGCCGTTAATGTTGTATGCAAAAGCTCGACTTTATTGCAAAGATTTCATGCAAGTTAGTCTTTCGTGTGGAAGCAATCACAACTTCACATGCTCTGATGTTTACATCACAATGAAAATTCAGATTTTCTTTCTGTGCGCATGCAACGCCAATGTACGTGGATAGGTTATTTTCGATACATTCCTTAAGGCCTCAAATAAGTGTGTAATTTTGGTTGCAATATGAGTCTTTTTATGAGCGCTGCACACACAAAGAAGCCAACCACCAGATTAAAATGGAGAATAACAACGAATTAATTACATTACGCAAATATTGCAAGCATCTAGAAAATGTTGAGGATGATATTTTCGAAGCGCCAACGGAAAATATCCTCTCCAACGATAGCCACAAAAACCAGTTTAGTGGTAATTCAATTCAGGTGACTTTCGACAAAGATGGATATCGCCGATGCTATTGCGTTGGAGGAGGTGTCATCAGAAACATCCCAAACTGACTCACTTTGAACGTGTGTAGGCTATCCGAGTCAGTTCATCCAACTGAAGAGTGCGAAACAAAAAATGTGCGACTGGTGCATGATTGTCACTTTTAGCAACCAAGTTCACTGTGCTTTGCAGCTTCTCAAGGTTAACAGCACGCAGTGGAATCTTGAAATCGTCGACCTGCATTGATTCTATTGTTGCTGCTGCTGTTACTGTGTTTGTTTCATCAAAAGGCTAGGCGGAAATGTCGGCATCGTCACCCTTGGTAACCCATTTTTTAGCGTCTAATCAAATAAATTTCGTGATCTACAATATTTCACTGGATATAATGAAAACAAAGCCTTCACGCTTTATTCTGATTACGTTTGTGCTGTTTGTGCAAGACGTTTTGTGCAAATTAATTAGATACTTTGTTAAATCCTAAGCTGATCTTGAACCTGAAATGCCAAGAATACGTGAAAAGAGAATATGGACCTCTCGCTGGTTTATAGTAGATAGAGCAGCAAGGGGTAAAATACACTAAAGCGTCTGATGTGGCTTTACTCCGCTAAAATGTTCCTAGAAGCATCGACTGTCGAGAATTCGAAAATTCTCTTAAATGCTCATTAATTAGAAACTATTTAAATTATCTCTGATTTTCTAACGGATATAATCTGGATGTGAATTTCAAGGTGGAATGGAAATTCGCGAACAATGATCAATCATGTACAGCAGAGATAAAAGCAAGCCGACTTACCCTTGGACCTGATCGTGACAGAATTCACTGATCGAGGAGTGATTACACATCAGACAGCGACCGGTTGACTGCCGTTCTTAATGTTCATCCGGCGAAGACCAGATATTCTCCTGCCTTTATTTACAAGAGCAACAATAAAAACAACAGCAAATAAAACATCAAGAATGAATTCAATGTGGCTTCATTCATTGCGGGCCACGAAATGAGGACTGATGCCTCAGAAGAGTTGAGGATACATTTTCGCTGTGGCAAAAAGTGTGTTTCCCCTCGCGTAGATTGGGATCTTGGTCGTTCTTAGTGCGAATTCTATGAAACGAATGACATCATTTGATCTTCTGGACGGAAATAAATTCGAGCGAAGGACTGGTACGTGAATGAAGGGGTTCTGATTAATGACAGGTGGGAGGATTCGATCGCAATTTCTGAGTGGTTAGTGTAGCGGTAACGGTGTGGAAAAATATTGCAAATTCTTCAGACTTAATGGTGATTGTTTCCATAAAAAATATTAAATAATTATTCATTGGTAGCAGTTACTGCCCTGTTGCTCACTTTCAGTAATATGTCATGCCTCGTTAAGACTTCCTTGTTTCGTAATGGACATGAGTTTTTCTCACATATAGGTTTACGAATGAATATTAAGCACCATTCTGTCGTTCTGTCAACCGATGTTAATCGGTAGTGCATACACTCCGAATAATATATTATTTATGACAGGAGGTGTGTACGGTTGTGAATTTGATTTGCATTTTTGTGCAAAGCAATTTTTAGTTCATTTTTACCAGTAGAAGAGTAATTAATATTCCTCCTTGATGACATACAAAGATTTTGTGTTTTGACCATAGATGTATAGATGCCATTCTACTCTTCTACATCATGAAATTTTAGTTTGAATGCAAAGCAAAGTGACTGGATTTGTTATTTTAATGAGGTTAAATTAGCAACTTAAACAAGAAGTAAGAGAACAATGTTTTCAGAGAAATTTGACAGTCTTGCGCATCGCTTTTTGAAGGGTTCCCGACAATTTTCAAATCCTCTGTTGTAAAGGTTTTAATTTGTTCTTATATTTTCGAGATAACAGCGCAAAAACTTTATAAAATATTGTTGTAAACAACTTTATGAAGAAATATTATATTTCAATAATATTTAAATGGTTTATACTTCAACTTTTTTTCTGAATTTTACATGTTATACACGTTAAAAACAAAACAAAACAAATATTTCAACTTTGTCGGATCTCTGCATCCTCGGCGTGATATGACGGCGTGATGCGCGTCGGCGGCCGACTCTCTAAGGCATCGATATCGTACGAACGGAAACATCCCCATCTGCCAAGTTTCATAGTTATACATTCAGTAGTTCCAGTCATGTCGTCGAAACAAGAAATTGTCCGTGAGAAAATTTTGTGCACTCACAATCAAAATCCAGGGGCGTCCCACCGGTGGATTGCTAAAAGGCTTGGAATTGCAAATACAACTGTGTCTCGTGTAATAAGAACCTTCAAGGAGCGTCTGAGTGTCCAAAGGAAGGGAGGGAGTGGTCGTAAAAGTGGTCCAATGGACAGTAAAATGGCAAGAATTCAAGAACCGTCCAAACATATCAATTCGAGATGTCGCTAAAAAGTCTAAGGTGTCAATCGGTTTTGTGCAGAAAACCATGAAGCGTGCTGGGTTACATGTTTACAAAGTGCAAATAGCCCCAAACCGGAATGAAAAACAAAACATCACTGCGAAAACCCGCGCCCGGAATCTTTACACGAAGCTGCTCACCAAATCCGGTTGCATCGTGATGGATGACGAAACATACGTCAAGGCCGACTTCCGTCCACTTCCTGAGCAAGAATATTTCGTTGCCAAGTCGAAGTTCGATGTTCCGGAGGATGTTCGAAAGAAGAAACTATCGAAATTTGCAAAGAAGTTTCTAATCTGGCAGGCGATTTGCGGATGTGGTGAAATAAGTGCTCCCTTCATCACTTCCGGAACAATAAACGGTGCGATTTACACGGAAGAGTGCCTTAAGAAGCGTCTCTTGCCATTCATTAAGAAGCACAAAGGATCAACTCTGTTTTTGCCTGATCTTGCATCCTGCCACTACGCTCGAAACGTATTGGAGTGGTACCGAGCCAACGGAGTCAATTTTGTGCCAAAGGATATGAACCCACCAAATTCACCGGAACTTCGTCCAATTGAAAAATTCTGGGCAATTATGAAAAGGGAACTTCGCAAACATTCCAAAACTAGAAAAACAGAGCTAGAATTGAAGAAAATTTGGGTAAAAACAACAAAAACACTGGGAAAATCGGTTGTACAAAATTTGATGGGTGGAGTGAAAAGGAATGTGCGGGCATTCTGGATGGGAGACGAAATTGAATAAAACAAATGTTGTAAATCAAAACTCATTAGTAGTTCTTCATTCCCTGAAAATTTCAAGAAAATCCGATAATCAGTTTAATTTTGATGAGTATATATGTGTGTGCCATTTTTATCGAATACACCCTTTATTACCACTTCAAGCTCTTTCTTCCCGGTCAGCAACTGCTGATCTCGGTCGTCCGAGGAAAGTTCTGGCCAGTACACATCCACAGCTTGGCCAGAAAAGTGATCCACGATTGCATCGCATGCTTTCGCAACAAACCCAAGGTTCTAGATCAACTAATGGCTGATCTTCCATCGGCGAGAGTCAACCCCGCGCCACCGTACATGAACGTGGGAATGGATTACTGTGGTCCATTCCTTGTGAACTACCCCAACCGTCGAGCGAGTCTGCTGAAGTGTTACGTGGCGATATTTGTGTGCCTAGTTGTTAAAGCAATTCACATGGAGCTGGTGATGGACCTGACTACGCAAGCATGTTTGGCGGCGCTGAAACGATTCACCGCGCGCCGAAGCAAGCCGCATCTGCTAATATGCGACAATGCAACTACGTTCGTTGAAGCAAAACGTGAGCTGACTAAGTTGCATCGCCTCTTTCACGACCAAGGATCAAGGACACCAGCACCGATTGAATTGAGTTCCGGTTCATCCCTCCCCGCACACCTAACTTCCGTGGTCTGTGGGAAGCTCAGGTTAAATCGTTCAAGGGGCATTTCAAAAAGGCAGTCGGTACCAAGTTGCTGAAAGTGGATGAGATGTTGACAGTTCTAGCGCAAATAGAAGCGGTACTTAACTCTCGCTCACTAACTCCAATAAGCAACGATCCTAACGATTATGAAGCTCTGATTCCAGGGCACTTCCTAGTCCAGCGGCCACTAGTTGCCATCCTGGAGTCAGATTTTCAGAACGTTCCCACCAACCGGCCGACGAAGTGGGAGAACACGCAGCAAATGTTTCAGCAAGTGTGGACTAGGTGGTCTACCCAGTATCTTTCAGATCTGCATAATCGCACGAAGTGGACCAAGCAACGGAACAATATTCGCATCGGTACAATGGTCCTACTCAAGGATGAGAATGCTCCTCCACTGAAGTGGCACATGGGTAGGGTTACTAAAGTCTTTGAAGGGTCGGACGGCAATATCCACGTCGTCACGGTCCGCACAAAGGACGAATGTTTTGATCGAGGAATCTCGAAAATCTGTCCACTCCGGGACAATGATGAAAATGTCATCATTCCACAATCTCAAGGGTAACCAAATCGGTAGAAGGTCAATTGGTATGATCTGTGCATGTATGTCAACGTCGTTTCGTCTGATGAAGGTCTCGACGCACAAGGCGCCGGCGTTGGCCCCCGGATGATCGCAAGTTAAGAATCATTCTAATCATTACAATTCGTTGGTAGCACCATAGCGCTCGCTATCATCTTTCGTTCGGAGGCAGCCATGGTTATCCCTCCTAACAGTCGTCCTCAGCTTGTTGGCATTAGGCCTGACCAGCTCATCCCGTTAATCAGCAAACCTGTCGAACGAAGCAAGAAGTCTCACGAAACGCCAGTCATCCGAATACTGAAGAAATTACGCACGATTAAGGGTACCACCCAGGTTCACACTCAACGGTTTATCGTCAGGCACTGTATTTGCCTGGGTAGGTAAGGTTTTTCGGTTTCAGAAATCTATATTAGGTCAAATACATCCAAGTCTTTTCGAAGAAACCATCACGACATGCACCATCAAACGCACCCCGAAGAGAAGCATGAATAGGAAGGAAGCACCATCCGTTGCAATGAAGCGCATTCGACCATACCCAATGAAGACCCACACCACATATAGTCAAAGCACCGTGAAGAAGCCATTGATGTCATCTCAACCAAGAAGTTCCGAAGAAGTAGAAGTAGCCACCGCTATGCACCCGGCACGGCAAACCCTATGTCAATCATCTCCAACCATAAAGCAACACATGTGAGACCAGTTGCCCGAGGTGCATTAAAGCAGCAGATCCATCAAGTACCCAACAATACGCACAAATGTGGTGTCGTTATCGCCGACGAGGGTCATCACAGTCAAGCAACAAAGTCCGCAACAGTAGTAACTTAGCAGTCACAGTGAACCAAAATCCAAGTACAATCATGTTAGAACTAAGCAACAGAATTAATAGCAGAGAATGAATCAAACTTGTATGAAATTGTAACAGCATTCGTTGAAACCCTTCTGGTTTCAAGGCGGTCTGCATGTTTGGTCTAATACCAATTAAGGACCCCTGATTCTGATCTCTTTAGATTAGATTCGATCGTATCTTCTATCTCCTGATAAGAGATAATTTCAATCTCTCGCTTGCCAGAAACATCTCGCATACTGGCTATATAGGTATACAATCGTGTCCAAATAAATTAGTTCGATACCAATTTTCAGCCAGAGTAGAGCTCGCAATCCCTAGTTCGGACATATGTGCAGAAAGAAAGGTCAGTGATCGAAAGCAGAGGTCGTGGACCTCTGAAGACCCACGTCTGAATGGACAAAAAACCTTGAACATGCATAGTGGCATTTCATTTTTAATACTCGTAAACGTAATTTTTTATTCGGATTGTCTTTCTTTGATAACAAGGTTCAAAGGAAGACAATCTGAATAAAAAACTACAAATCAATTCGTGCTAGATTCTAAACAAATCTTATTATAAAAGCTGTTCACACTGTTTATTTTATTATCCAGCCATGTTTCAATTGTAGCCCCGAAGAATCAAAAATACAGCCAATAGGAACATTTAGTTTGTTGGTAATTTTACTGATTTTAACGTTAAGCGAATATCCCTAAAACATTAAATTTAGTTTAGCCTAATTAGACTACTTTTACTATCTTATCAAGATTGTAGTGCAAAAAGTATAGTGTAATTGTTGGTCCAATTCGACAAAAAACTATGAGTGCGGTCGTGAAAAATCCAGGCTAGTCTTAAAAGTGGAACGCGACACAGTTAGGCATCAACAATTCGACCGTATCCTGTATGGTAAAATCGTTAAAGGAGATCCAGCGGAAGGAAAGCGAAGATGACCGGCCGCGTGAACGCAAGGAAGCTTCAACTTCTAGCGCAATCCAAACCATTCGGTTTGACGGTCAATTCTTCCGTCTGATTCGACCAGCAGACAATGAACAGTGCTGGACTACATGTCCTTAACGATAGTAGCACACTTGTTGCAATTCGGTTAAAGTTACTGCCATATAACTGATTTGAGTAACAATCAAGTAACTGCAACAACTTTTGACGACTGTGTGTTTTTTTGGAAGGTAAGAGTACGGTGACCAGATTCCGCACCAGGAGGCTGTACCTGTAGTTGGTACAGCCAAAAGACATCGTAATGTACGGCAAGACGTACATTAAAGTGGACGCCAAGCAGATTCCCGGCCTGGAGTTTGTCGTCGGCAAGTCCCACCTGGATGTTCCGACAGAAAAAGTTTGCCAAGAAGTACTTGGTGTTGCAGGTTGTATGGGTTTAGACCAACAAATCTGTCTCGTTGAATTCCGGTTTAGTTAAGAATGTCACCGCTAGAGTCGCTTTACTTTCAAGTTACTTTAAATGAGTGTCAAAACACTTCGGGATAAGGGGTGACTGGTTTAATAAGGGACGAAGCGAAATGATTTCCGTGTTCTACATCAACTCTCAGCTCATGGTTTGACCAACTTTACATTCCCTTAGTCACCATTACCTCCGAGTGTGGTACGGAAGACAAAACAAGGCCGGGAACCATTACTTGCTAGAACCAATCTAGCTACTGTGCTTTCTGGTCACTGAAATCCTCAACGATATAAAACGCCGTCCGTGACAGCAGGAATAGGGTTTGTGTCGCATCACTCAGCCTTATATGGTACGGCTGGTAACATTTAATTCGAACCATTCGATTCGAAACGTGGCCAAGAAGGTCAATTCTTCCGTCTGGTTCGTCCAGCAGAAAATATAGCTGAGCGGATTTCATGTATTCAAGGTAAGGAAGGCGCCTAACCAAATCGATAAAGAGAGGTGTTTAAAAATTGGAAATATCCTTCTTATCAACATGCAACCCTAGGAGTGGACAGCAATTTCTGCTAGAACCAAAAATGTGAAGAGAAAGTGTCGATAGGTCCGATAGAGCTCGTCAGGTTTTCCAAAACGACAAGCATTTGAAGAATGGATAAACGCATACATGGCGAGATGGCGCAAGTGTTGCACATGATTTGAGGAGTAGCTTTAAGTCCAAGGTGCAGGCAATTAGTGGAGGAGAGGAAGATGAATAAACGAACTTTGCAAAAACATAGCTCTTATTTGTTTATTTATTTCCTGAGAGTTTCAAAAATATCCGACTTAAAATGAATTCTTGACGATCATTGACTCTATAATTTTTTTTTAATTCATCGATTATCGAGATTTTCAGGAATTTTGTGCTGCCGTCAAAGTTACTCAAATACCATTTTGGGTTTTTTTGTAACTTGTCTGGGAGTGTGATTGGAGCTTGTGCTTGATCGGTAGGGATGCTAACCATTGCGCCGGGATCACCCCCTTCTAATAATTAACCTACGATCAATGTAAAACTAGCATACAATTGCTCCGATAATTTTAATAAGATGTTTTTTATTATGCAGCAAAAAAATTTTCGTCTCATGCTTCGAATTTCACACCGACCGCAAAAATTTCAAAACATTGTAATCTACATAATACAGGTTCGTTTGCTTAGATGAACGAATTAAGATATTGTATTTGAAATATGAGCAACCGCTTACTCATCGACCCCCATTGCATACTTACCAATTCCAATATTAAAATATCTAAGGCCATAGTTAAGAACATAGAGAAATATTTGACCCTTGAATGGTTTTCTTGCAAATATTTTATTTGGAACTTGTATCTTTTTTCCAGGTCTAGGATGTATTACACTAAATGTCGATCAAATTTAGAAAATGTGTCAGCATGATTTCACATGCCAGGGTATAAAAATTGGATAAAAAAAAGTCAATCGTGTAGCAAAAACGATACAGTCGATTATTTTATCCATTCTTTTATACATGGTCTGGCAATTTAAGTGCTACAAACAGATAAATTGATCAAAACTTAAACATTATCTTTCAAATCCATTCAAAAACAAAACAGAACAAGCCATTTTTTTAATTCACTGGCCAAGTTCAACTTGATCGCTCTTGAGTTTAACCACTCGTCGCAGATAACCGAGGAACACATCGTTCAGAACTTTTACATCTTCGTGTCTTTTTAGAGCAGACATAGGCATCCAACATACTCTAGACAGCAAATTCCACCGGGTTCAGGCCACTCTGAGATCGAAGTGAATGCTGGAAAAAGTTGTCGGAATCCAGAGCTGGATTTTCTTCAGTTTGTGAGCCAACGCCGAGTTCTGTGGTGAACCCAATCCCTAGAACCAAAATGACGAGGTGCTGTAGAACTAGTTCCCAGCTTAGCCCGGCCATCACGGGTGATTCTTACCCAAACTATCACCGATGCTGGTTTTTGTCACCTTGTGGCCATCAACACGTTGGCTGACAGCACGTCAGGATCCGACGGAGACCTCGATCCGAAACGTTGAGATCCTTCACCAATTTAGTGACACTAGGTTGAGGATTTCTCATAACGAAAATTTTCACGATCTTCACCATGACAGGCGTTACCACAGTAGCTCGACATTCCCACTATACCGCTGTTTGGCATTTCCGATCTCCAGGTATCTCGGTGCACAAAAAACGGTGTACAAAACTTCTGCACACACTTAAAACGGACAGCTCCACTCCATTTTCCAATTGCAACTTCAATGTTGCCTCAATGCACCCTCCCATTCTAGTATTGAAATGTTTTAGAGCGTGTTAGGAAATAGATTTTTAATCATCACACGAGCCTTCTGGATTTAACAGATTTCCAAGCAAAGCTTTTTCTCCGCAATTTTTTTTCTCAAGTACACTCAGCAAAATAAACTTTCGATATTCATAAGATTTCGTTATGATTATTTGCTATAAGAAATCAGTATGAATTTCATATGTTTATCTTATGAAATATAATAATGTTGAAAAAATAAAAATACGGATCAACCTGGATTCGAACCTTGAACGTTGAGGGTATGGGTCCAGAGACTTTCCCATTAGTGTATTAACACATGTATTCAGGAAAGCTTAAAGGCGTACAAGAACAACGTCGTGTGAAACTAAATCCATTCATAAGTCAGCCTTATGAAATTCCAAAGCATATGCATGATATCGTTCATGAGTTGAACCTTATGAAATTCGTAGGATTATTTGGTTGAGTGTAGGTGTGTTCCATTACATTTTTGCAATAAAATATTTAAATTTCACCCCCACTTCCAAACTTTCGGACATTTCACTTGACTCCTGACATCAAGGTATAAACAAGCTTCTCCCCTCTGGTTTTGTAAGCTTTTGTCCTCTTTGAAGATTTGAACCGAATTTTACTCTCCTTCCATTTTCCGACAATCAGCCTCCGGTCGAGGCTCTGGACAGCTTGGAGGATTAATGTCACGATGTACCACAATGGCATAATTTTCTCGTATCGTTTCTTCGTCACTGTCGAGTATGTTTGGTTAACAACGAATCATACAAAGTTCTGTCTAGTTAGAATCCGGAATCGCTTATTGTGTTGCAGCCGCACGGAACGTGACCGCTGTAAGAATTCTTTTATAGTTCTTTTAAAGTTATTCCAGATGGAATACTAGAGGGGAGAAACAATTCTTCACACACACGTTGATAATCCAACGTGGTCCGCAATAAAAATCACAAAAACGTTGAAAACCGCCAAATCAACCGTGTAAGATGTGCTCAAACGTTTTAGGGAGCGAAATAGCGTGGATCGAGTTCCTCAAAGTCGTAGTGGAACATATGGCCGCAAGTTGAAGCAGAAGATGTTGAGAACCGTCAGAGCAAACCCTGGACTATCAGATAATGAAATCGCACCAAAATACGCAGCTGCTCGCAGTACCGTTCAAAAAATTCGTTTGCGAGCAGGATATCGTTCTTATTGAGCCAGCAAGCAACCTAACAGAACGTTGAAGCAATGTTTCGTCACCAAAACTAGAGCTCGGAAATTGTACCAGCAGGTTTTGACAAAATACCAAGGATGCCTGCCCATCGATGATGAAACCTACGATAAAATGGATTTCGGACAGCTTCCTGACCAAAAATTCTACATGACGACGGCACGAGGAGATGTTCCTGCGAAGTTTAAGTTTGCTTTTATGGACAAATTTGCCAAAAAAAACTGATGATTTGGCAAGGGATAGAGCTGCGGAGCAAAGATCAAAGTGTTCGTGACGAATAAGACGATGGACTCGAAGCTGTACAAGAAAGAATGCCTCAAAAACTGGCAAGTTGCCACTAAAGCCGAGAATTCATCCAATGGTACCACGATTATAACGTAAAATATAAATCCACCGAACTGCCCGTAGTTCCGGCCCATCGAGAGATTTTGGGCAATAATGATCGGAAGCTTGAGAAAAGTGGAATAACGGCTCGGGACGCGACTCAGATGACCAAAATGTGGAACCAATGTTGCATGGAAGTTGACTCCGGAGGTGTGCAGCGTTTGATGGGAGGAATAAAGAAGAAAGAATTTTCATTAGAAACAAAGATAAACGATTCGTATTGATATATTTTCCTTAAAGTACAGTAAATTACCTTTGTTTTGATGCATTAAACTTATTTGTCCGTCAATCCGTTACTGAGATGCAGATGATTTTATTATTTCGGATTCTAAATGGACATAGCCCTGCTCGTTGATTGGGTGGTTTTGATAAAGCACGAAAGCTTGAGCCCAATCAATTGGAGAAGCTCGTCTACATAGGGGGTTGTGGTTCCTGTTAACTGTTTCTTAACGGGAAGCCAGTAGCCCGAGTTGGCTGTTTGGGAATGGAAATAGTCGTGACTTAATCAGTAGTAAAATTTAATGTGTTCGTGGATAATATTGGAGTTTGAATCATTTTGAAGAATATTGAATGTAAAAATATAGAAACAATCTCACTTAAAATTTCACGATGTCAATCCACGCAGATGTGTCCCGCAATACGTGCCTACAACGTCTTATAGGTAGTCTGGAGTAAGTTCTCTTGAATCCAAAACAAATCATTTTAAACGCACTACCGTGTGACATTGATCACTCAATCTCGATTACTTCTTAATTCAAGGGTTCGCAGTAGTAAGCTGTCATCGTCCACTTGGCTCGGAGAGAACAATAATTCTACCCGAGACAACCGTTGCAACGATTGCGACAAAACTCACTCGCAAAGGCCGTCTGTTGTGATTCATAGTCGTAGATTTGTGCTGATTATACGTTACCTCCAATCACTGCTATTGTGCACTTTGTAGCTTTAACATTCGCACAAGGCAGTTTGCTAGTGGTGGCGGCTTACTGCCGCTTTACATCGCATATTTATAAGTGCGTACTACCGTCTAAGATTAAATGCAGCGAATAAGAAAAGAGGAAGGAAAATAATAATGGCCATCAGGTTATTTCTGCACGACCAATGAAAATGGCCTACTACAGGCTTCAAAAAATGTAAATGTTAAAATACCCACAGTAAATAGAATTTAAAAAGAAAAAAATCTTAGTTGAATCGCTGTATTCATGTCGCAGAGCCTCGTTATCACAAAAAAATATTTAATTGATCCATGGATTTCTTATGACAATGATTCCGTTAAGGTCCAAAAGCAATATTGACGGAAACGAAATGGAAACGGCAAGCTTGACAGCTGCCGCAAATTAAGTGTCCAGTTGGAATCAATTTGGATGTAATCAGTCATCTATCCGACAAGCAGGTTAAGTCAGATTGAGCTCTTCCGCTGCCCTCACCGTTCCGCTTCCGTTATCACTGCGTTCGATCCTTTACGCTGCATGAAAATCGCTTTTGCCCTTGTGAGTAGAAATTGAGTTAATCTTGGGTATATCTCATTGACCGTGCATATAAATATTCATTTAGCTCTTAGTAACCTTCAATACCGTTGCACTTAACACGATCGCATTCACGTGTGAGAGGTAGGATTATGTTCAGTGAACTCAAACTTCATTGACGGCTGAAATGTAGGAACTGCTTTGAAATTTACCATTTTATGGACCTAACATTCTAAATTGATAATAGATCCAGAAGTGACTAGCAACCAACTAGAATTGATCGACAACAGCGTTCATAGTTAGAGTTATTAACCCCAACAGCAACCGTACACGCATTCACCAATTCAACAGTCACAACCGATTAGCAGAGTAATTTTGTTGCCACTAATCACATCCGATATCGGCATCCTTCAACCCTGCCGAGTACAATCTACGGAGCATAGTCAATTGCATAGCAGCCTCGGTCGACTTTTCCACTTATGTTCCGTGCTTCCCTCTTGCGATGATTTTGTTCAGATTGGGCATTTGATCATCACCTACGCTACACTAGATTGCAAACAGAAGCCTAGCAGTTCCACTTGGTGAAGCACGCTTCAATTTTATAGGCAGGCAGGTAGGTAGGTAGGTAAGAGAACGCCAAACCGCCATCCGCTTCGTACCTCTCAGAACGATCACGTAGATATCTGAAAAACAACAATAACGAAGAAAAAAATATCTTCGCCAACCCCCTTCACGTCGAGAGCAAGGAATGTGTCCAGTAAGGCAAGTCAGCGTGGTTGAAACAATTTTTTTTTTATGGTTGTTACCGGTCAATGTGAGGAAAAAATATTCCAAGGTCAATCTCCAGATATTGCGCGGGCCATTGAAGCGTTCGGTGGACGATAAACCTGTGGACCGTTCGATGTGCGCTGCCGGCTCTGCTGATGGGCAGTTATGTGCTTAGTTCGATGAGGTTCTGTCTCAAGACAAGGAATTTATTTTTCAAAGTCCGCGTTGGAGTGTGAACTTTGCAGGTGGTGTTTATGCTATTGTGTGATTTTTCCATTCTATATCGCACCGATTGGCGATCGTCAATTATATTTCGTGATATTTTGGGTTTGCCAGTTGCAGGAAGTTGAAATAATTATACGATGGTGGTCTTTCTGGATCGAACCACTCCGTGTATAAGTGACTAATGGAGCTGATTTAGTTCGGTGAAGCTTGCTGATAGATTTTATTCCCTCATCGTGTTTATCTTTGGCTAGAATCAATACAAGGGTGTGAATGGTTTCTTTGTGATTCATTACCATTAATCTAAGTGGCGAGTTCTTTGCACACTTTCCTGTGAAATCTGGACCAACTTCTCCGACCATATTGGGTGTGGGTTGTTATTTACGAGTCGCTAAGCCTAATTAATGGATTATTGAGGTTTCGTTGGTAAAACCGGATTTTATGAGCTAAGAAAATTACCCAGGAAAGTTGGGGCATAGATTAATCACCGATTCCTGATTCGGTTTACTTCTGGTTAGACAATTTCTTGTCTTCCCTGACGATTTAGTAGAAAAATTTACATCCCGAGTAAAGTTAAACATGATATTGAATTCATTGTTGTCTGTTGTACTGAGCTGCATCAGTATTCAGATAATCTATAATTGCGGACATTCCATTGTTAATTTATTATGTCATTTTTTTTAAACATTTAAAATAAGTGTGACAATTGTCAATGGTGACCCAAGCTTGTGTTAACTTTAACGTAATGATAACTGCATGAAAGACAATGATAATCTCAAACGAAAACAATTATTCCGCGTACACTACAATTGGAAAGTACCGGTATCTTCGAACTCATTTCGGACGCAGGAAGATTTATTGCAGGGGTTCTGCGTCGCTATCAAACGCATATAGATGAACCATAGTACACATTATTTTGACAATTTTGGACATCTGACAACTGAAATCGACAAAGATTTTCCATTAGAGCCTAACTGATAAACGTAAAAAATTGCTTCTTCCTTAAGTTTGTCGCCCTTGGAAACTTGCCTGATTAAAGGGTGATACGGTCAAAATTTGGTCAAGGGAAAACGCGTGTAAATCGGTGAAATCATTTATTTAAAAAATCCAATTAAATTTCTTTTTCAAGTTCAATTAGTATAAAATTCAGGAAAAATATTCAGTTAGGCTTCCGCTTTTCCAAATCCGAATTGCCGGGCCTTACGCTTGACCCCTGCCATCAGATTTTGTACAGCCACCTTGTCCACCTTCTTCGCCGCAGAAAGCCAGTTTGCCTTGAACTGCTGCTCGTCCTTAGCAGTTTTTTTGGTCTTCTTTAGGTTCCGCTTGACAATAGCCCAGTATTTCTCAATTGGGCGGAGCTCTGGCGTGTTGGGAGGGTTCTTGTCCTTGGGAACCACCTGCACGTTGTTGGCGGCGTACCACTCCATGGCCTTTTTACCGTAATGGCAAGATGCCAAATCCGGCCAAAACAGTACGGAACAACCGTGTTTCTGCAGGAAAGGCAGCAGACGTTTATTCAAACACTCTTTCACGTAAATTTCTTGGTTGACAGTCCCGGAAGCTATGAAAATGCTGCTTTTCAAGCCACAGGTACAGATGGCTTGCCAAACCAGATATTTCTTTGCGAACTTTGACAGTTTCGTGTGCTTGAAAATATCTGCTACCTTTCCCCTTCCTTTTGCCGTATAAAACTCCTGTCCCGGAAGCTGCTTGTAGTCGGCTTTGACGTAGGTTTCGTCGTCCATTACCACGCAGTCAAACTTCGTCAGCATCGTCGTGTACAGCCTCCGGGATCGCGCTTGGCCGTCGTATTTTGTTTATCATCGCGATTTGGAGTCACTACCTTCTTGTAAGTCGATAGTCCGGCTCGTTTTTTGGCTCGATGCACGGTTGTAGACGATACACCCAGCTTATTTGCGGCATCTCGGAGAGATAGGTTAGGGTTTCGCTTGAAACTACCGGCAACTCTCTTTGTCGTCTCAGCGGCTTCCAGTTTTCGATTTCCCCCGATCCAGACTTCCTGGCTGTCGACAAACGTTCCCAAACACTTTAATTACATTTGTAACGGTTGATTTGGCAACTTTTAGCGATTTTGCCAACTTTGCGTGCGAGTAGCTCGGATTTTCGCGATGCGCGAGCAAAATTTTGATACGCTGCTCTTCTTGCTTGGACGGCATTTTTACAACTGAAGAGTGAATTCCAAAATCAAAATAGGAGCAACATTTTACACACACACCTTCAAAATGAGGGGTGTTCAGGTTTTTTAAATGCAAAATTGAAAGAAATACGTCAAGTTGATATTGACCAAATTTTGACCGTATCGCCCTTTAATCAACCACAGCCATTTCGAATAACGAGACCTTTTATTCAATAGAACTGGAAGCTTACATGAGTAGATTTGTATTACGAGAAATTTACGGAAGAAGCGATTTCAGCGATATCCTTAATGAGTGCTCCTCACCCCCACCTGGTTTATTGAGTTTAAAATCTTCAAGGGCCAACCCGATTTGGTTGTACGTGTTGATGTAGTACTTCTAGAAAACTGTTTAATGATGAAGCTGACAACCCTGCTGCGATAATAAAAGTGGTGTTTACTATTTCGCATTATAGGGTAAGGGGATGCAATGTTAGCCTAGCTCCTTCATTCGGCCTATGTACCAAATGTGTCATTAATTTAGCTATAATCAACAAAATCATGTTGCTATTAGGATGACCGATGTAATCCAAAGCAATTGAGATAATTTCAATCAACTTATAGTTGTTCACTTCCGCGTAATTTTCGATTTTTGATTTTTGATTTCTCGCTGAAAATCCAAAAGTTAAATCGTGAGTAATCTACAGGCATAACCACACGTGTTGAATATCGCGAAATTGTGTTACAAGGTAGGGTTTTTAGTAATTTTTTTGACGATAATTTATTTTTCGTAACTTACCATGTAAAAGATGAGCATACTACAGCCAACAATAGGGTCCCAGGGAGCTGAAGCCGTTCCCTACCCTATGCAATTTGGGAAACGTACCTGCATTTATAAATGCCATCAGGCATTGAAAAAAGTATCAGAATTGCAAATTGGGAAGTTACTGAAGGAACATCATTGTCAGATCATAGACACATTGTGTTTGAAAGGCGTGGGGGAAATCCTAGAAAAACTTACTGGGATCAATATGCACAATGTTTGAATTTGGAGTTATTTACAGTAGGTGGAAAGATTGATTCTGTTCAATTATTGGAATAATTTTACCAAAAAGTAAATGATAAGATTTTAAATTCCTTCACCACTAGTTGTCCTATCAAAGAATCATCCTCTAGCAGGGATGTTCCATGGTGGAACTCTAAATTGGAGCGTCTGCGTAAAACGTCTCGTAGGTTGTTTAATAAAGCGAAAAGAACCTCAAATTGGACCCCTATAGGAGTGCATTTACTGAGTACAATCAAGAAATCCAAACAAAGATCCTGGGTTCTAACGTGTGAAAACATAAGCAACACTCTAGAAGTCGCAAAACTTCAGAGGGCTCTTGCAAAGGATCATACGATTGTACTTGGAAATCTGAAAAATGAGGATGGAGTTTATACAAAAACTCCTAGTGAAACGTTAAAGTTGATTATGGAAACCCATTTTTCTGGATCAGTTTTGTGTGTAGATTCAAACAGTGATGGATCAGTTGTAAGTGAAAAATGTTCTACAAGGACACCCAAAATGTCTGTTGAAACAGAAACCGCTACAAAAGACTTGGCTGATCAAGTCTTTAAGAAAGCCAGGTTAGGAAATGCATTGAGATCTTTTCAGCCTTACAAAGCTGCAGGACCGGACGGAATATTTCCAGCATTGCTTCAAAACGGCGAAGCAGTGTTGATCTCACCATTAATTGAGATTTTTAAGGCAAGTTTGAGACCATATTCCATCTTCTAGGATACAAGTAAAAGTTATCTTTATACCTAAAACAGGAAAATGAGATAAGGTGCTTTCTAATTCAAACAGACCCATTAGTCTTTCATCAGTCCTATAGAAGACTATGTAAAAGATGTTGAATGATTATATCAATTCAAATTACATGAACAAGTATCCACTATCTGAGTTCCAGTTTGCTTGCCAGTCTGGTGAGTCAACAGTTACGGCACTACATACTGTGGTTTCAAAGGTAGAAAAAGCTCTTTTGGTAAAAGAAGTGGCACTTTGTACTTTCTTAGAGCTTTCAACAACGCTTCCTATTCGTCCATGGCTCGGTCCATGAAGAAAAGGAACTTTGACTTTTACATAATTAATTTGGTTCACGCCATGGTTGCAAAAAGAGAAATCACTTCAGAGCTGGGATGTTCTATTAAAGTACGGACAACAAAAGGTTGTCCCCAAGGAAAAGTCGTTTCACCACTAATGTGGTCCTTAGTTGTAGACGATCTTCTAAGAAGCTTAGAGGAAAAATATTCTGAGGTTGTAGGCTTTGCAGACAATATAGTCATTATAGTGAGAGGACAGCTTGACAATACTAGTCGTGGTGTTTTCAGGAGGGCCTCAGTATAAATCCCTCAAAAGTAGTAATTGTACCTTTCACCAGGAAAATAAAGTTGAATCTAAAAGCTTTAAAGCTAGGAGGATTGGAAATCCATTTTAGTGCACTGGTGAAATACCTATGAGTGATACTGGATGCCACCAAAATGAGCTGGAATGCTCATGTTGAGTGTGTGATCGGCAAGGCAACCAGTGCTTTCTGGATATGCTTAGACCCCATAATGATAATGTGGATTTATATATCAATAATACGTCCAAAACTAACATATGCTACCCTTGTATGGTGACCAAAGAGGCTACTGTATAGAAAAAGCTGTCAAAACATCAATGGCTAGTGTCCATTGCTATAACGGGAGCGATGCGCAGCACTCGGTCAAAATTGTTAAATGCAATTCTAAATCTGCTGCCTTTGCACGAATACGTGCAATTAGGGTCGGGAAGGAGTATGCTTGGACTCAAACGGTTGAAAACTTTCAAGTCTGGTGACTTAGTCGGTCACCTGAGCATTGCACAAAGCTTTCAAAATGAGCCAGTGATGTATATGAATGGAGAATGGATGAAACCTTTGGAAAACCATGACATCTATTACAACATATGTGAGATGTCACACATAGATTGGAAAGTCGGAGGTCCCACTGTTCGTCATGGTTCCATAAAATTCTTCACAGATGACTCCAAAATTGGAACGAAAACGGAAGCAAGAATCTTCGGCCCTAGGGTAGAAATCTCAGTGGCGATGGGAAACTATCCAACGGTTTTCCAGGCGGAGATTTTTGCTATAATGAAATGTTTGTCTGAAGAGGAAATATAGACATGCTAATATTTGTATTTTTACAGACTGCCAAGCGGCATTCAAGGCGATGAGAAATTATAAATGTACATCTTAACTTGTCAGGGAATGCATTCTTTCACTGCGAAAGATGTGTCATGAGAACTTCGTAAATTTATTCTGGGTTCTGGGGCTCTGTGGCTTACATTCAATGCCACAGGGCAGACGAGCTTGCGAAACAAGGTTCAAATGCACAGTTTATTGGCCCAGAACCATTCTGCGGTATTTCATACTGTGCCATAAAAATTGAACTGAAATCTTGGGAAGAACACAGGGTGATGAACAACTGGTTGGTTACCACAAAGTGTTTTCAATCGAAAAGGTTTATAATTCCAAATGTTACAATCAGTGAAAAGCTTTTGGAGCTTAATAAGAGAGCCCTTTTTACCAATACTGGCCTAGTATCCAGACCTTGTCCGAGTAGATATCATTGAAAAACATTGGCCAGGTTCAGAATGATATCTGCCGTTTCTGTAACCTCGGAACATCCGCTTTGCAGTTGTGATGCGTTGTACAAGAGCAGACTTAAATTTCTGAACAGTGGCTATATGCAACCTGAAAAAAGTTGGACTGCGATTCCTGGAAAGGTGGTGGGTTTTATAAGGAGTATATCGAAAATAAGCTTTCCACAAACTTTCTTTCAAATTATGTTGAAAACCGATATTTTATTCATACAAAAAATTGATCCTTTATTGTACGAAGTTAAACTTGAACATAATTATTCCTTATTCCTTCACGAATTTTCGAACTTTGGATCGAATGCTCTTCATCAAGTTCCGGACAAGTGTTGCATCGCATTTTTTGGACGCTTGAGCCCAAAGTTTTTTGAACTCCTGCATGTTCCCAGCTGCCTTACCAGTCTTCTTGTAGACCCTCTTCACGATTGCCCAGTAACGTTCGATGGGTCGAAGCTGAGGGCAATTTGGTGGATTGATATTTTTCTCAACGAAATCTAAACCTTTTCCGCAAGCCAATTGAGAGTGGTTTTGGCATAGTGAGCCGACGCTAAATCCGGCCAAAACAGTGGAGGTGTACTATGCTTCTTATATAAAGGCAACAATCTCTTCTGGAGACACTCAGATCGATAGATTTCCGCATTTATAGTTCCAGTAGTGTAAAAAATGATTGACTTCAAACCACAGGAACATATTGCTTGCCATACCAGTACCTTTCGACCAAATTTCTCCACTTGAATCGACCTGTCCGCATCGCTCACATCCTCCCCAACGACGGCAGTAAAGTATTGTGGACCTGGGAGGGGTTTTGAGTACTCCTTTACATAGGTCTCATCGTCCATCAAAACGCATGCATCCGGACGCTGCAAAAGACGCGAATACAATTTCCGGGCCCTTGTTGCTGCTCGTTGATTAGACAAAACCCTCATAACTAAACCCCTGGAGCTCTGGAAACGTGTTGTGTGGTCGGACTAATCTAAGTTCGAGCTGTTCAACAAGAAACTGCGTCAAAGGGTATGTCGCCGAAGTGACGAAGGACTGCAGGATAGGCATCTCCAGCTAACCCTGACACACGGTGGAGGTAATATTATGGTCTGAGGATGATTTTCGTGGTTTGAAGTGGCTAATGTGACCCTAATTAATAGAATGATGACAGATGGCTATATTGATATTATGTGCAAAAATCTGGAGGGATTGGGAGGCAACACCTTTCAGCAAGATAATGATCCCAAGCATACGGCCACGAAAACGCTCGTCTTTTTCCGATCCTGTCGCATCAAACCCTTAGAATGACCGCCCCAATCGATTGGGTTCAAGCCCTGAGATTTTCAAAAATAATTCTACGTGGTTTATGAACAGGCCCCCTTTGAAAATAGTATATATGAAATGCTTGATAATTTTCGTTTTTGTAATAAAAAAATACATTACCAGTAAGCCAAACCAATCTTCAATGCGTATCTTTAGACAGGATGTATCACAACGCTCAGCTCTTTTGCAAATCTATGACATTTGTCAACATTCATTAATTCATTACGGAATGATCCTTTTTTTTCGCCGGTCACTGTAGTTCCAACACAAAGTTTTAGATATTACCCGATTTCTTCACTATATTGATTGGAGAACCATACCAATACGTGTGAAGACGTGCAGTAAATGTTCAGTTACAGTTTCAATTGGAAAATAAATGAAAAATAAATGAATTCCTTGTTTCGAATAAATGCTTGGAGAACTTTTATTGCTAAGCAAATCAAATAGTTTTATTTCTCTTGCCTTTTGAGAACCACGGTAAAGGTTTTGTTACTGTTTTTTCCACTAAGGCGTGTTCGCGACGAAATCTGGACAGATTACGTTTGGAATAAAACTGTTAGTTCAATCCAAGATGTATTTTTATTTCTTTTGAGTATTAGTCATCTTAAAACTAATTATAGTTACTTAATTAGGCTGTATGCAGAGACTATGAACTTTAAAGTTTACTCACTCTCTGCAACTGATTTAGCTGCTTTTGTCCAAGATTTTCGAACTTTTTCTATAGTTTTAGCTTGCTGTTTATATTGAGAAGGTACTCTCTTCAGAAAGCCCAATTCCGCTCGATAGGTCACAAATCCGGGTAGTTAGGTTGATTTGCCTTTTTTGGGGCAACATGGACTCCATTCGCTTTATACCATTCCAAAACATCTTTGGCGTATTGACATGATGCCAAATCAGGTAAGAATAGCAAGGGAGCATCATGACTGTGTAGGAATCATAACAATCGATTCTTTAGGTATTCTTCACTGTAAACATTTCCTTGTTTACAGTTCCGGTAGTGATGAAGCCTTGGCTTGCGCGACCACAGCTGCATATTGCCTGCCAAACCAAATCTTCGTCCTGAAATGCTTCTCTACGCCGTTCTGTTGCAAGGCAGTATAATAAGACATTCCGGGAAGCAGCTTAAAGTCTTCCAGCACATAAGTTTAATCGTCCATTATCATGCAGGAAAACTATTTCAAATATTCGCGATACAACTTGCGAGCCCGGGTTTTAGCCATCACATTGTGTTTATCATTACGGTTCGGTACAGTTTTTACTCTGAATGACTTCATACCTTGCCGGTGCTTGGAGGTATGCACGAAAGTTGAGGACATTTTTATTTTTCTTGCCACAGTACGTCCCGAAAGATCTGATCTCTTCTGCAATATTTGCTTCACCTTCGCGTCCTTCTGGTGGTTCTTGAGATCCATTTTCGTTCCACTCCCAGCTTTCCTGGCTGTTGTCAAACGTGTATCGAAAGATTTAAGAACGTTATGGGCAGTGTTTGCAGGAAAACCAAGCTTTTTGGCAAGTTTTCTTACTGACAGATCCGGATTTTCACCGCACACGCTTGCTTTTCGCACAAGCTTTTCTTTCGACGCCATCTTCGATCTAAAAGCTTGTAGTATCACCAAAAATTGATTTGACACAATGAATAAACATACCATCAGTCTGCGAAATATTACACACGTTGATGCAGTATTTCCAGAGATATACGTATAAAGGGGTGTCAAGATTGGGTCACGAACAAACCTTACCTTTTGCGTAGAATGTCCAGTGCTAATAATTAATAATAGTTTAAGTATTAAAAACTCAATCAACAATTATGAAGCTTGATACCAATCAAACGCTAAAAAAACCACTTCAACAGCCTTAGAAAAAAAAGTCAAAATCACTCTTGCTTTATGTTGCATTGTCAAGCTTAAACTAAATAATTCACGAAAAAAACCTCCATGTCCAAACCAACATGATCAACAACAATTAAACTCGAGCTTTTTAGATTGAGTAAATAAATCGACTAATAAATCGATCGATCTGTGTGATTCTGTAAGGACGCTGATCCAATCAGTGCCAGCGAACCTTCATCTCGATTTATGACCTCTAGGTTGCTACTCAGTCGTGCACTCAGTACACTCACACGTATTCCCCGTCCAGTCAACTTGTGCTCATCAGATGCCAGAGAACAACAACAACAAAAAACAGTACATCGACTACCTGCAAATGAGAAAACAAGAAACCATTTTATTCACGTCAAAGCCTGCCGTACAGACTTAAAAGTCAATGCTAAATAGCTCGGCTCCTATTATTATTAAATTTGTAATAATAATGAAATGCGATTCCATCCGCTAGGGCATCAGACAACATCGGAACTACGATCATCTTCTCGCGTGCGCTCTTTTACTCTAGGCTTCATGATTCAACGTCTCAGGAAGGGGAGTAGAGAGGTTAGATTAATTTATGATTCTGAAATAACCTCACGGAACACGTTTGGATTTCGCTCATATCGCACACGCTACTGATGACTGTGTCGATGCAATGTCTGGTTCTGATGTAAATGTGTGCACACTGACTTCCTTTATAAGGTGTTGCATTTAATGTCGCTTCGTTGGCGTTGAATTCCTAGGCTTGAAACCGGTAGCCGCACTACACCACCTGCAGTTAGCGTGCACTATTGTCGTTCATGAAGTCCCATCTTGAATGCGGACAATTAGCTATCAATACAATATGACGAGTGCCATCAGATGACAACATCGGCAAAGTGACATGCTAGTCATTAGGGTCACCAGATCATGAATAGTTTGGTAGCCATGCAAAGAATAGTTAAAGTGGTTTCCAGTAAAAGAATGAGTATAGTAAGAACACAGTAGTAAAGGATTCAACTAGCTATAGTTATCTATCACCGAAATTTTGAAATTCTGTATTCTGAGATGGTACCTATTTGATAAATTTTTTTAATATTTATAATTGTAATTCGATACTTTAGCTAACCTTAGAACCTAACTACTTGGCACCCTACTGTATGTCATTCAGTAAGGGATATAGAGCTAAGCCCAGCATCATTTCAAATATTCCTCACGCTGACCTTAGACGAGGACAAATGGCAGCAGTTTGCGCTCCCATGCACGACAAATATCGCATGGAACGTGAGTGAATGTAAGATGCGGATATAAAAATCGATGTGGTATAGACCGAAGTAATTAGATTTTGTGAATATTCATATAATAGAAAGGATATAAGCCACGTGCCCAGTGATAAAAAATACAACACATTCTGTGATCACGTCATACAAAAAAAAGCCAAACGATATCACTTCCTACCACATGCATGTATTGCTTCAATGACCAGCCCTGCAGCAGCGAGTCTGTCTATGCGTGCGAAAAGTCGCGGCGGCCAGCGACTCCCACCGGGTCCAACCGACGACGAAGGTGCAGCAAAACCTCCAGCTCGACATATGCTTGTCCAATTGCGGAACTGCGGCGTACGGACGTGAACTTTGTTTGCACAAGTTTAGTCTCACTTGATGCGGAAAAAAGCTTCATCATTCCAGCCCTCGGGTAATTTTTGCGTTCACTCATCTGTGGACCAATACTATTGAACTGTCGGCTGCTGCGCTACCGCGATCAGGTGTGGGATAACTCACCCTAGCGTTCGGAGAGTTTTAATGCTTTCTTAATTCGTTGAAGGCAGCGTTGTAAGGGTGGTTCTGCAGTTTATGTGAACGCTCGTGGACTGTTTGTTAGTGAGTTGGGAGGTCCATAATTTGTGTGGTTCAATATACAAAAAAAAAGAACTCCTGTCAGAAATATCAAACAAACATATATTTTTTTTTTTAGGGTAGTGGGATGTAACTTCAGCCTAGCTCCTTCATTCGCCCTAAGTACCAAATACTCAAGTCATGAATTAAGAAAATAATCAAAATCTGGGGCCATATTTTGGATCTCAAAACGAAGCGTTCGTACAAAAAGTTGTTCATTTCGAGATCCAAAATACGGCCCCTAATTGGCATCATGATGATCTATTCATTCTAGGGCACTTGAGACATTATGAAATGTCTCAAGTAAAAATGAGTAGGAGTGGTAATGTCTAATATTTATTGGGCTATAGATGATATGTCAAACTTATTTAAGTGTTTTAAAGTAGTTTGTTATAAATTTGTTTTTTTTTTAATGTGAGTTATCAAACAAGAGGATGGCCCAATTAATGGGAAGAAGCGACCGTCCATTATCCCCCAACTGTTAGCAACAGTTGGCATTCTCACTCTTCCCATTCAATTTGCGTCAATCGGGTGCCCTGATGGTCCCTCTTAAACCTGATTATATGAATTACATGTTTATACATGTGAAAAAGCAACCAACGATGAGATCTGGTGTTATCTAGATTTATTATTCTACAAAATCACCATCTGGACTGTTTGTGAGTAGGACTCGTGATATGAATTGGTTTATAAACTTGTCGAGTGCACAAAGGTAATCTTTTTCTTGCGGAAGTTAAAGCAATTGGCTCACGTTTGGTAGTGATAGTTTAATAAAGTTATTAGTTATATCTTAAAAAGTTATCAAGTGAAGTGTTATTCTAAATTTGTACACTCTGGACGTAGGTACAAGGTGTTTTTTGGATCATAGTCCTGCTGAAAGTAATAATCGCGAGAAACCTCCATTTTTTTTTGTACTGAAGGTTTGTTTTTTGTTGTTCGGTCCTATTTGGTATTGCAAATATATATGCAAATCTGGGAAAAGAGTGAACAGGAACCAGGAAAAATAATTTCTTAATCAATGAGTCAAAAAAAAATGAGCAACAGACGACCGAACCCACTTTGGATCACTCCCAGATCGTGCTAAAGCTAGGTGAGACTGACAGCAGCAATTCCAATCTGGTTAAGGTAGTTGGGAATCATTGGTTAAGATATGGTGTGGGTCCCTGTTTAACAACAATTTTGTTCAAAATAAGCATAACATAAGCTTGCATAATATTTGTATCTATTGATATAATGAAAAAAAAAAAGGTTATTCAGAAAGCGAGTTATGGCGCTCTAACCATAAGGCATGAAAGGCTAGGACAAAAGTTAGTGCTCATGTCAGAACCGAAGACAAGCTCTGGATACAAGTAGGAAACGCCTGTGTTCCAGCCCAGGAAAGACGATAGCAAAGGAGTGCATTAACTTTCTTAGCTTCGTCACTCCCAACTACCTTGATGTCTATAAAGGTAGTATAAGTTCTTAGCATCGTCTTAAGTAGACATCTAATCAAAATTTCCTTCCCATCCTTTGCTCAACTTACCAATATCAGTAACATTTACTCAAATTTGAGTGATTCCACTTTTGACGAAAGTGAGTCAAAAACGACTCAAAACTGAGTTGAAACGGATGGCCGTGTAGTGCGGGTTTTTTGTAAGCAAAGAGTAGCTAGTTACGAACAGGACACCAGGCAGACCATAGCATTATTTAGTTTCTTCTGAAGACCCAATGCACTGCACCATCGAGGGTTAGTCGGTTCAGGGCACAACAAGCCTTATATCTATACTTTAATTGTTATGTTACGTATCGTTGTTGGTTCGAGTACCACAGGACACATGCCCTTTCGCTCACTTTCAAACATCTGTTTCATTTCCTACCTGCCCTACACTGACGGAACTTTCAATACTTTCTCTTCATATCTATCATTCTAGCAAAAAACATTTATGTGCACTCTTGGTGCCTCATGGTGATGAGCGAACATCTCCTTCTACATCTTATATCTATTTTAATAGTTGAAATTCAGAACTCCAATTTCAGAGTAAAGTTTATGTCGAAATGCTGTAAAACAAATTAAGCTTTCAATGTTTGTAATGCTGATTCACGCTCTTATGGATGATGAGAGATTCAAATGATTTTGAATGCAAAGATAATAGATGGAATCTTTGCTTGATTAAATTTTTAACTAAATGAGCATGGAATTTATGCTTTGAGACTTCCAGATGCACGATTTTAAATGTCCCCCTCTTACTTCGTTATTGTCAACAACATTGCCCAGGCTACGACAACCAGCGTCATCATGTTTCAGCTGGCAGTCTTTTGTGATGATACACGAAAAATAATCCACACATATTTATTGGCAAAAATCCATTGAAAATTCCCCATAAAACTGAAGTGTTCAAACATAAACAGCACCCTCTGCGAAACACAAATGAAGTTTATGTGACAAATAAAAAGTATGTGTGGCCACATATAGTATTTGTGTGTACACATAGGAAATATGTGTGGTTACAAGTAGATATCATTTGTTGATTATATTGCAAAAAATCATAGATAAGACACATAGATATTATCATTGCTTTTTTATCAGTGTACAGTGTGAGAAAATATTATCAGTGTTTTTTCTCTCAGTGTTTGGCTCGGGTTAGACAGATGCTGGAATGAGCAGACTATGGCGTATTTGACCTTGGTTGAGTACAAACAAAAACACAAAGTTTGATTTGATTTAGTTAACACGTAGAGTCACAATGAAGTCAAATCCATTACAAAGGGCGGTGGTTGAGCCAATAAGCAAGGAAACACTCTCGTGTTTATCGGTAGGACATGTAAAATACCTATACACACAGTTCGAGATGTTATTAAACGATACAATGAGCTTGGAAATTTGTTTAGTGAGGTTTGTGTAGAAAGAAGTAGAAAAAAAACTGCGAGAACCCCTCAGCACTAAAGTATACTTCGTCAAAGGGTTAATCGAAATTCTACACGGCCAATCTGGAAAACGTCGAAATCATTCTTCATGAGGATTTAGGATTACGTTCTTAATTTTTTTCATAGATCCGATCGATACCGAAATGTGAAAATTAAATTGAAATAGTTCGGTAATGGATGACCTCGCACAATTGTGTTCACCGATGAAAAAAAATGTTCATTGTTGAGCAATACAACAACAACTTCAACGATCGCCAGCTTTTGCGAAGGATTTCTCTTACCAAATGAATATAGTCAGATCACACCATCCAGCTTCGGTGATCGTTTAGACTGGATTTACTGCTTGGAGTTAAACCCCCTCAATATTCATTGAAAAAGGCGTCAAAATCCACCAATCAGCCTACCAGAAGCTTCTAACGGACACTGCGGCACCATGAGTACGTACACATTTTGGTAAGAACAAATGGACATTTGAACAAGATTGGAGCAAAGAGGATGCTGGAACTTTGTAATAGGCCTAACCCGAGATATTTGATCAAAGATAAATGACCTTCCGACTCTCCAACCAAACCTGGGGTGCTATATCTATGACGGAAATAACGGCCATTGTCGATAAAGGGGGATGGTCATTCCCACTCTTCCCATCCAAATTGCTTGAACCGGGAGCCCACATGAACTCTCCATTTTCCCGATTATGGATTTGTATGTTAAAGAATATAATATGTTAATGTCGAAAATATATTTGGCATGCACTGGTTTGTTACTTAAAAGAGAGAGTATGTATGTACATATTTGTATCTCAATAAAGGACGAACACGAAATTATTGCGACACCGAAAATGTCATGCCAATTTTTTTATAATGTTTAGAATCAAAGCAAAATTTTAGGGCAGTTTTGTACATATATTTACTATAAAAGTTAATTGATGGAGCCTTGAGTGTAAAATTGAACGCATTTTCGCTTGATGCCCTCCATCAAAGTCTTTACAGTGTCATCCGGTACCAGTTTCTCAGTTGTTTTCCATTTTATTAACATGTCCTTCTCGTCTTTAACTGTCTTCTTGCTCTTTGGAAGTTCCCGCTTCATCATTGCCCAGTACTGCTCCACCTGGCGCAGCTCCGGACAGTTTGGCGGATTCATGTCCGTTGGAACAAAATGGACAGAATTGGCCTCATACCACTCCAGGACACTTTTAGAATAGTGACATGATGCCAAATCTGGCCAAAATAGCGAAGCTTCGTCGTGCTGCTGCAAGAACGGCAAAAGGCGCTTCTCGAGGCACTCAGATTTGTAGATCTCGCCATTTACTGTGCCCTTTGTCACGAAAAGCTCACTCCTCAGTCCGCAAGAGCAGATGGCCTGCCAAATGAGATATTTGGAGGCGAACTTCGACATTTTCTTCTTCTTAAATTTGTCGTCCACATAGAACTTGCTCTTGCCGGTGAAAAACTCCAACCCCGGAATTTGCTTAAAATCGGCTTTTATATACGCTTCGTCGTCCATCACACAGCAGTCATATTTTGTCAGCATCTTCTCGTAGAGCTTCCGTGCCCGAGTTTTAGCCGTCGATTGTTGCCGCTCATCGCGGTTTGGGAAGTTCTGTACCTTGTATGTATGTAGTCCAGCTCTCTTCTTTACATTCTGGACGTAGCTCTGCGACATGCCGATCTTTTTAGCCAAATCACGGCTTGAGACGTTTGGATTTGCTTTAATCATCCGCTTCACCTTTCCCTCCGTCTTTTTGTTCTCCGGTCCCGGTTTTCTTCCAGCTCCTTTGCCGTGGTCCAACGTCAACCGCTCCTGGAACCACTTCAACACTCTGAAGACGGTTGAATGGTGAATGTTCAACATTTTTCCCAACTGCCGGTGCGACAGGTCAGGAAATTCCAGGTGTTTGGAAAGAGTTTGTTCTCTCGACTCGCGTTGGTTCACCTCCATTTTCGTTGAATCGAAAAACACGACTTCGAGTTTGACAGCATGTAAACAATACACATCAATGGCAAGTGTGCAAAATTTGGTTGATTTTTACCCAATGGTAAAAAAGTTATGCCCTGTTGAATGTGTCGCAATAATTTCGTGTTCGCCTGTTAGTCCTGGGTAAGCTTAAAAACAGACTTGATCATTTCGATTAGAATCGATTAGAATAGAAAGAATCAATCGAATTTTAATAAAAAGATGTACTATCTGTAGCAAAGAAAAATAACTTTTACCTCCAGTTCAACCTTTTGTAATTTTGTCAATTGTCAATATTTTTGGCTGAAAACTGGACTACATTATAATTTATGTACCGACCCTTATGTGATCAAAATTTCATGTTGATAAAATATACAATGTATGATAACGTATGTGAAATAAGTCGTATATGGACATACCAATTTCAAAAATTCGTATGCTTAGATAACGTCGATCATATGTTCCCTTACCATAAGTACTGCTTCATCTAGACAATAAGAGATCAATAAAACAGTTAGCCTTCGCCATGGCAGGACGGCCAAACGATCGATATTTCATTTCAATCCAGTATTAAATACATAACCTAGGATACCAATAATAAGTAATAAAAATTACACCATAGCCTAGAAATATAGAAAATAATGTGGACAACACTTGAATGTTTCCAACTAGTGGTTTTGGCCTAAAATGTCGTCAAATTTGATGCACCATCATGAGCATTTCTCCTTTGTCAACCAGCATTGACCATGCTGAAATATCGGTGCAAAAAAAAGCCGAGGTAAACTCAACTTATTAATCAAGGAGCTAGAGAAGAAATTTATAAACAATCAATATCGAAACTTGCAGTAAGTAGAAATAAATCAATAGCCAAATACTTGAAAAAAAAAGACAAATAATAATCCAACGAAACGAACGAAAATAACTGAAAAAGAAACAATACAAAATTATGACGAGTAAACTAAACATAAGTAAGTTAACAACGATAATGGACATTGCCGTTTGTGTACCGAAAAAAATGGATTTCAGGATATGGTCACCGGTGATGAATGTGAACGTTGGTTTCATGTCGGGTGTGCCGGACTATCCAAACTACCAAATCCATGAGCACCTTGGATGTATATTAAATACTCACAATTACACTCCGAGCAAAACGTACTTAACAAATGAATTGGAAAAAAAATTGATGACAGTAGTAGAGGAACAAGTCCTCGAATAAGAAACCAGAGCTAAAAGGCAAAACTGGCTAAGGTTACAAAGAGGTACAAAGAGAAGGATTCAAATCATGATGAAGAAGGGTCATAAAATGAAGATGTCTTGCTAACGTTGGGAAACATGATCCAAAAAGGAAATATTAAAGAAGAAAGTCCATCTTCAGAAAGGGAAGGGAATTCATTATCTGAGCAGTAAGAAGGAATTTTGCTTGAATCCAATATCGAAAAAAACATGGAGGACGCTGGTTTCAAAGACGATATGGACAAGATAACTGTCAAACGACTCATTATAATTTATTACACACCAGAAAAACATACTCACCATCATATAGAAATAAAGCTTACCAAATCTGTTTCATCAACTGTGGTTCCTGTGAAAATCACTTTATCAGTTACTAAACCAAGTTCATAAAATTCGAACTCCTGTATCCCGCGATGAGAAACTAAGCTCGCTTGGACTTGCTTCTTTTGGCGAGCTTGTTAAGGAAACACAGATTCAGCTGAAATGCAAATATTGGCCTTATTTAACATTTTCAAAAAAACACTTTTAAGAATGTAGAAGTGGAACTATAATCGTTCCAACAGGGAAAATTTAAGCTGTTCTTGTTCATTAAAAAAACATGAGTAACTGAAACACTTTCTCAATCTATCACTCGCCAACGCGAGCTCACTTCTGCTAGACACTGAAGGAAGAAGTCTGTAAGTCGTAGACGAACTGGCCTATTTGTCAAAAAAAATATTTCACTACTTATACGGCGCTAGGTGCATATAAACTTCCTATATGAGCTGGATCTTGACTTCCTAACCATCAGACAAGTTGGAATTCTCGGGTGAGCTAGAACTTTCGGATAACCCATAGACTGATTGACAGTATTCATGCGTCTGGCATTGGTTTTCGACTAAAGTTCTGTCCAGTTAGAATCCGGAATCACGGAAAGTGCACGGCACGGAAAGTGACCACTGCAAGAATTCTTTTGCAGCGGTTTGTTAACCTAGGCGCTTACTTTCTGTGGTATAAATTTCAGGAGAGAGAAAATTCTGCACACCTACGTTGATAATCCAACGTGGTCGGCAATAAAAATCTCAAAAACGTTGAAAATCGCCAAATCAACCGTGCATGATGTGCTCAAACTTTTCAGGGAGCGAAATAGCGTGGATCGAGTGCCTCAAGGTAAGCGTCGTAGTGGGACATATTAACGCAATCTGAACCAGAAGGTGTTGAGAATCGTCAGAGCAAACCCTGGACTTAAAGATAATGAAATCGCACAAAAACACGCTGCTGCTCGTAGTGCCGTTCGAAGAATTGTTTGCGAACAGGATATTGTTCTTATCGAGCCAGCAAGCAACCTAACAGAACGTTGAAGCAAAGTTTCGTCGCCAAAACTCAAGCTCGGAAATTGTACCAGTAGGTTTTGACGAAGTACCAAGGACGATGAAATCTACGTCAAAGTGGCCAATAATTTTACATGGCGACGGCACGAGGAGATGTTCCTGCGAAGTTTAAGTTTGCTTTTATGGACAAATTTGCCAAAAAACTGATGATTTGGCAAGAGATATGCAGCTGCGGAGCAAAGACCAAAGTGTTCGTGACGAATAAGACGATGGACTCGAAGCTGTACAAGGAAGAATGGCTCAAAATCCGCGTACAACCTTTCATTAAAGCCCATAAAGGTCCCGTGAAGTAATGGCCACATTTGGCGAGTTGCCACTACAGCCGGGAAGTCATCCAGTGGTACCGCGATAATAAGGGAATGTCCATTAATTATGTCACGCAGTAAGGGGGGAGGGAGGGTTTGGGAAAACGTGAAGATCCATACAAAAAAAGTGATGGTCCATCCAAAAAACGTTACAAAAGGGGGGGGGGGTTTACAAAAAGTCAATTTTTGCGTGACGTAATTAATGGACGTTCCCTAACGTAGATTCCATCGATTAAACATAAATCCACCCAACTGCCCGCAGCTCCAGCCCATCGAGAGATTTTGGGCAATAATGAAGCGGAAGCTTAGAAAAAGTGAAAAAAAACGGCTGAAGACGCGACTCAGATGAACAAAATGTGGAACAAATGTGCCAAGGAAGTTAACTCCGGAGGCGTGCAGCGATTGATGGGTGGAATAAAGAAGAAAGTGAGAGTTTTCATTAGAAAAAAAGAGAAATGATTTGTATTGGTATTTTTTTCTTAAAGTACAGTGAACTACCTTTGTTTTCATGTATTAAACTTATTTGAACGTCCATCCGTTACCGAGATACAGATCATTTTATTATTCCGGATTCTAAATGGACATAGCTTTACACACTTAGTTTTTTTACAGAAATCTGTAAAATTTTAATTTTCGGTAATTCGATTGCACGGATTTCGTTAAAAAATTCAAATTCCGGTATTTTTTTGACAGATAACTGCAAAGTTTCATTCATTTAAATCCGTTAAATCGGATTACCGAACGTTCGGCTGTTGAGAGTTCAGTCAAGTTTTTCAGATTCCTGTAAAAATATCAAAGTGTGTTGGTTTCTACACATCGTCTGTATTCTAATGATTTGTATATTTCAGGGAGTTTGCCAGCTTTTCCTGATCCAATTGTCACCATCTTGAAAAAAAAAAGGCGTTGGTTGTAAGTTGGGCTGGAAAGTCTTAGACATCACATGAACATTTTTTTCATTAGTTTGTGAGATATTGTGCTAAGAATGACGCAAATTTTGTTATTTTCAATACATTAGATTAAAAACAAATTCGTTTTCTAATTCAACACATCTTTTTGATGGACAAAACTTGAAGTTCGAGTGAAGCAATGGCTAGAAAAGTGTTATGAGGACTCCGCTCCATCATAAACAACAATAAAACGTTGTTTTGCTAATTTCAAACGTAATCGTAGAGGCACCGATAATGCACAACAGAATGGACGTCCAAATGAGGCGGTAACACCAGAAAGCAACAGAAATTCACGAAATCGTTTTGAATGATCGGAAAGCGAAGTTGCGTAAGATAACTGACATCGTAAGAGTATCAGAAGAAAGTGTTGGTTTTATATTGTATGAGCATTTGCCTATGAGAAAACTCTGTCCAAAATCGATGCCGCGTTTGCACACTGAGTGTGTTTGCAGTGTGTCAGATTGTGTTTTTGGGGGTGATAACACATGGTGGCCGAAAAACTTACCCTCTGGATATTATGGAATTAGCTGAAATCAAAAGTTGGTTCATTTTCATTTATAAAACAGAATACTGCTTAAAGTAATATTCTAAGATAAAAACATAATATAAGAATATATTTATTTAAAAAAATTAAAAACTTGGATAATAAAAAAAAACATAAAATAAAAATACATTAAAAGATTTAAATAAAACAGATGTAGGAAGGGCTGGAACACCCTGCTGGGTGAAAAACATTGATTTTGCGTTAATTCTTTGATAGAAAAAAATCTAGAACAAAAATTCTTGGAAACGTAACTTTGATATAACGTAGCGAAGATAAAAATTGAATTACGTTATATCAAGGTATGACTGTATAACTGATGCAACAAAACCGTGCACACCTTTTATAGCACCTGTGTAGCCGTTTTTTGAGGATTTATGGTAGTAAATTCTCATTAGTAAATTCTGGTAGTAAATTTTCATCAACTAAATTAATCATCAACTAAAAATCAACTAAAAATTAACTCTATTTTCTTTTCTTTTTTTTTCTTAACTACATACCTATCTGCATTATTCGATTCATTCGAAATGATAGACTGCTAATACCTACTTCAATGGTACATTTACTCTTATTAACTGATATTGCAAAAGGACACAGAACATCTGCATTTATTTTTGTGGGGTTAATTGGAAAGGAACAAAATTACCTTGTCAAATAACCACCCTAAATCTCCACCCTTATCACGACGAACAACACGTACAGCTCCATTTACTCCCAAAAGCGAGAGCTGAGTCCCCGAAAGAACCGGTACTCGCAAGCCTGAGCTCCATTCAGCGTTGGGGAGTTTCTGCCTCAGTTTGTTTTTCCGCCTCAACTCTGACGTAGCGACCGACGCCGACGTCGTTGTCTTCGGTGATCAGTGCTACCGCCGTTGTTATTATTGTTGTTTCTCGCTGCTGTTGTTGTTGTGGTTATGGATCTCGCCAGCTCACTCTGAGCCTCTGCTACGAAAAAAGAAGAGGTGAGCGCGAGGAGGATCGATCACACGCTCTCGTCGCGTCGGATTTGCCAGAGGGGGGACTGTTCACAACACAGCTTTTGTGTATCCGATCAGTTTACAAAGAACATTCGTACGTGTCGGTAGCGAGCTTTGCCCTTACCGCGGATAAACCCGGAACCGCGCGTCCGGTCGTGTTCAGATTTTTTTTTCGATTTCTCAGGATCTAGCGAATCGGTTTTGTGTTTTAGTGTGTGGCTCGTATTGTATTGGAAGGTGAAGATTACCGAAACGCTGCTAGAAGAAGTTTGATTTGTAAGTTCAAGATTGGTATATAAGTCATATTGAGTCATGAACGTTTAATGTGCTTGGTATCTGCCCATGAGTGATACAATACAATGGCCTGGTGAACACAAAAGAATGTATATGAAGCAGTTAGAACAAAGAAAATTAAATTTGAAGAGCAAATCAGTAGTTTATTTCATACGTATCGTTATGGCTGTATAATTTAGCGTAAAACTGCTTCGAATCAAGTCTCGGTCGAGTTCCAAAAATTAAGTCCCTAATCCACTGCCCCAGTGACGGATCCACACGCGATGTAACAATGAAGTAATAACAAATTCATCGCTGTTACCTAACTTTTATTTATTTTTCTTTCCCTCATCTCACGTTTTTCCTGCCCAAGAGTGCACAACCAGTCGTTCGCGGATCGAAACCCGTTTGTATGTGTTATGATAGAAAGTGAAAATAGTAACTCCCCTCGACACAGGCATTTCTTCGCGCCTTGCAACTGAAGCGCCAAAGTTTGAAAAGAGAAGTACCCGAGTTGCGCCTCGCCAAAACAGTAAAAAAATGCGAAACGCCGGTCGGTCTCTGCTGTCTTGGTAGCAAGTACGCGTACTCGCGGAAAGAGAGTGCAAAAGAAAATGAAAAGAAAAAACCGCGAGAAAAGTGCACGCAAAAGAAAGTGAAAAGAGATGCCGATGAAGTGAAAGAGAAGAGAACTCGAAACGGTTTGATGCAATCGCGAGTGAACGAGCAAACATAACCTACGCTAAGCTGTTAATAGAGTTGCAGAGCCGTGACCGGAGAATTGGCGCATGAAGAGTGCACATTACGTAAAGTGGAGAAGCAGAAGCGAATAATTGGGGGCTTATTATATGTAAATCGGTGGAAGTGCTTGTGTGCGTGTAAACTGGGCTTGTGGAGAGTCTCTTGCTAGACAAGTGATGGAAGAAAGTGACTCAATGTGATTGAGGAAATGCCGGAAGGGAAACAAAACGGAGATATAGGCTACTATCATTTAAAGTGATAGCAAGGACCTTTGTATTCAGTGCTCGAACCAGGCTTGGTGGTCGTGTGATTTGTGGCGTCATTGTCGTATTGCGATTTCCTTAGAGAATGGCTACTGATTTACTGTTTTTTGTTGTTGCCCGTTGTCTAGAGTTCAGTTAGTGTTACAACAGATACAAAACGGTATCAATTGTCTTCCGAGAATGACTTCAGTGACAATTTTCCATAAGGGTGAAACTGCTATTATTAGCAACGACTTTATCTGCTGATTTCTCCAGATTTCAAGCTCTATATGCAAATAAAAGATGCCAGCTATTGGAGGCATCAGTCTTTTACCAAACGATAGAAGGTTAATTTCTAACTTTTGATTTGAATTCCAGAGAAATAGACGACAAATTCCATTGTTTACAGAAGCAGAGTCAGCCCTTTGAAATGAGCACACGAACTTGTCAGACACCGAAACAAAAAAAAAGTTCTTTGATAGGGTAGAGCACTACTTCAGCACTTAGCGCCCATTTATGGAACATCAGAAATGAACATCAAATCTCGAGTAATTCATGATTAAGGCCGAAAAGTCAATTGTTAACAATTAGTTTAAACGCAGATTTATTACGAATTTCAAAATACAATATTTTATTAAAAGCAGCTTCTTATAAAGGAATGCTTCCTAGGAGGAGTAAGAGTCTTGTGATTCGTGAGAGATCAATATTTAAGGTCATAGTTTACAATTGACTTTTAGGACCACATCATGAATCACCCGAGAAATGTATCAAGGATTTCGATATAAAAATACCGAATCTTACAAAAATGTTTAGTTTAGTGTTTAGTTCAATTCAATTGCTAAGGCACATTGCCTATATAAATGCATTTCATGAATGGTTACATCCGTTTTGCTCGAAAACAAAACAATCACTCTATTTTTTCCACTAACAGTCGACTGCCGCAGTGGTTGCAAGGGCGTTTCAATATATTCTGCCAAACTTTGAAATGGGCTGCCGGAATTACCAACAGGAAGCAGTTTTAGATTGTCAATAATTTCTCAGTAGTCTGCAATTTAATTTCAATTCCATTGACTCGGGCAGGCAAATAAATAAATAATTTATATCTGGCTGTCATATCCAATTTCCTGTGAAATTAAGTGTTCATAATGAATGGGAAGTGGAGTTTTCATTCAGTATGACAGTATATAGAGCTCAACCCAGTGATTTTTTTCAACTTTTCAAAAAGATCCAAGTGACAACGAGAGATCACTACTTCTCTTTAATAACATACAACGTCTTTGTTAAATTTGCTACTGTTTTTTTGCAGTCTGAATCATGCTGATACTGGTAAAGCCTATATGCAAGGAATATGACGAAAATGATAAAACGGCTTCATTATTAATGGACGATAAATTCAACAGAGAGTCGCACATGGTCATTTAGAAGCTTCACGGCTTTAAATTTAACTCAACATTGAGTCGTTTTGGACTTTGGCGATTATTTTATTCTGATTGACAAGTCGATAAATCTGAAACCCCATTCACAAGATAATAAAAAAAATTGATACCGGAAATGAATTTTTTTTTTTTTTTTTGTGGAGAAATCACTTTCTGCTCAGTGTAATTAGAATGGCCAGCCAATATTTAACGCAGCTTGAGTCGTTTGTGACTCACTTTCGTCATTAGTGGAGTCACTCAAATTTGAGTAAATGTAACTAGGATTGACAAGTCGACAAATCAAAAACATCCATCAGTTTTGAGTCGATGTTTTTGATTTGTCGACTTGTCAATACCAGTCACATTTACTCAAATTTGAGTGACTCCACTAATGATGAAAGTGAGTCAAAAACGACTCAAAACTGAGTTGAAATGGCTGGCCGTGTGGTCCAACGATCTTCCAAATTCGTTGTACTACAAAGAAAGTGACTTTCTGGAAGGCCTGCGAAGAACTCTTCTACGACGGTTATAACCTCTTCGTTTGATGGAAAATGCTTTTCACGAAAGAATTTTTTGAGTTGTGAGAACAGCCAGAAATCAGAGGGATCTAAATCTGGTGAATTTGGGTGGATGCTGCAACAATTCGTACCAGAAATTCACAGATTTTCACGATGGTTTTTTGACTTGTGTGAGCAGGAGCATTGTCTTGTTAAAAAATCATTTCTGTTCTTATGCAAACCGATTCTTTTTTCACAATTTTTTTATCCAACTGGTCCAAAAGGTCATAATAATTATCAGAGTTGGTCGTCTTATCAGTTCGGAGACAATCTATTACTAAAATTCCTTTTGCATCCCAAAAAACTGGTGCTTACTTCTTCTTAGTCGATTCCTGGACACCAACTTGCTTCGAATCGACGCAGAAAATGCTTTTTATCCTTTCGAAATAGTTCCATATGTTGCTCAGAAAGTCGCATTCGAACGTGTTTTTGTTGCGTTGTTAGCAAATGCGGCACCCATTTTGCAAACAGTTTTTTGAAACCCAAAACTTCATCCAAAATATGCCATGTGAGATCGTCCAAAACTATATCCTGTATTTTCGATATGATTTTTATTTTTAATACACTTTTTGGACATCATGCGCGTAGACCGCCTTCAACGCTTGTACGGTCACGCCTGAACTCCAAAACCCATCGGTGAAAGGTTGGCAATGAAGGAGATTCTTTTGTCATCGTCATCTTTGCATGGATCTCAGTAGCCGATAAACCTTCCAAAACAAAGAATTTGATCACGGCACGGTATTCGGATTTTTTCATTGTTAAAAAATACACTGACACGTCAACTTCAAAAGACTTGTAAACAAAAAATAAATTGACAGATCGAAATGAAATTTTAGGGTACGAAATAAGTATTATGAAAGAAGAAATATTAAAATGGCGTAGACATTTTGGTTTTTCTACTGTGCTCTAGAGTAACTTAGTTTATTGCGTGATACAGTATTTTGATATCAAATGCCATACACATTATTTCCAGTGTAAACCAGTGAAACAGGAGGTAGAGATGCTGATTTCAAGCCACGCTATTTAACATTATATGAGTTGTAGTGTGAACGGATTGTAAAACATCAATCTGATTGAAGTCGATGTTTTGATTTGGCGACTTGTCAATCCCGACTTGATTTTCTCAACTTTCGAGAGAAGTTAGTCAAAATGACTCAAAATTGAGTCAGATTGTGTTGAAAAATTTAACAAGATTTGTGTTTACGAAAAATGAAAAATAAAATAATATCGAAGTGCCATGGAATTTGTTTACAAGATTGGTGAATATTGAACCTTAAGATTATTGAATTTAATTTCTTAACTCCTTATCAGCTAAGGTTATTTATTCATTTATTATGTGATTGTCGTCATCAAAGTACACCAATGTTGCAATTATTACATTACTGTATATGACTTATTTTTATTGTTTTTATATGTACGATTACATTAATTTCTAGTAATTATTTATTTATTTATTGTCGTCAATGGAATGTAGGTCTTTCTAACTTGCCTCCTAAGACGACGCAACACAGCACGCACCAGTCTAATATTTGTCGTCAATCATGTTGTCGACCATTTCTGTTAGGTGCATTAGTTTTCTAAATCGCCAATTCATACAATAAAAATTGCTTTTGTACTAACTCTATTCTTTCTTTGTGTGTGGCTGACGGAAATAGGTGACCATACTATACTGTAGTATTCTATACAGATAGAAAGAAATATTTAATCTTCTGCATTGTATAATCCACATAAACTTAATTCTAGATTTGGCAGAAAATAATGAGATATTTCATGTAAATTTTAGTCAGATAACTCCTCAATCTAGCCTATTGTATGAAAGATTGCAAACAAGTTCCTTCTTTACGCCTCCTTTGGCTTGAAATCTAACGAGCGGAAATTTAACGCGCTTGTTAATTTTTTTTTAGTATGGTATTGATTTGACATAAGCAATATACATTGTTTTTATCGTGTATGGGTCATTAAAGTTACGAATTCGATTACGAGTTACGAAATACGAATTATATTGCCCAACATATTATTAGCTCTGTTGAAAATTGTGTTGTAATGCTCAATGAACGTAAGTTTGGAGTATTAAACAGCCTTGATAAAAGTCATGCTCGTTAGGTTCAGAAGCGTGGATTTTCAGCCAACATGACATTGACTACCTATAAGTTCTATGCAAAAATCAAATGATAACTCGTGACAACAAACGTGACCAGAAGAATGAACGTTCGATTTTCAAAATGCTTTGATATTCATTTATGTAAACAGGTTCATTTGCAAAATGAATTTCAGAAATTTCAGAAATGAAATTCAATAAACCACAATGAATACCAATTCGTCCGGGTCAGAAAATATGCAAGGGCAGCCCAGTCCAGGGTATTCTTGCTCAACATTGCTAGCATCTATTTTTATGGAACGGCGATGAAGGCCCTGGTTGTTCCATGTTCGTAGTACGATACAAACTTACTTAATAATAGAAAAAAATCATCACAAGAGATGATATTCAAGTTTCGTCTAGTGAAATTCATTCTTACCTTCTGATAATCAAAACAACAGTGATAGCAAATTTTTCACCTGCACTTAGAGCCGACTTCATTCATTGCAGCCAGGGATCTGGCGAAAAGAGATGTTCCTGTAGTCAACATCTCTAACAACCAAACGTCAAAAGATTCATTGTTTGTAAACAATGCTGGCTTTCCTACCCGTAGTAACAAACGTCAGACGGGCCTTATGCAAATAAGGCCCGTGATATGTTGCATACTGTCAAACTCTAGCAAATAGGATAGGGTTGCCAGGCCCCTGATTGCAGCAAACAAAACTCAGTTGGCATAGAAGTGACAGCGGTAACCATGAAAACCGGGAAAGTAACAATATTTCAGTTTTAAATGGGTTGATGTCTTCTGCGTTTTTTTGTCTCCAAATACAGTTTAATGTCGTCAGCGTAATTTAAAATTTATGTTCCTGTAGAATAACAGGAATTCTCAAAGTGACATGAATTGGAGTTGATTGTTTACCTTTACATTTCACTATTTGAACGCGATTGGTCAGGCATAATTCAAGCCGTTTGAGGATTTTCGGCTCTATAGCTATTTATTGCAATTCAAAAATAAGTAAGGGTACATCGACACGATCAAACGCTTTGAAAAAAATCAGTGAACAGAACAGCCTGCCCACGTTATCACCAAAATAATTCCACAAAACTGATTGTTTATTTCACAATAATAGAGTTATATCTACATACCAACAGTTGATTAAGATGTTAGTCCTTCTTTCTGCGAATTTTTCAAACATTCTGTTGTACACCCGCCATCAGGTTCCGTACGGTATCCTTAGATATGCCCGCCGTGGCGATTCTCCATCTTCTCTTGAAATCATCGTTACCATTTTCTTTCTTATTAGTTTTGAGGAGTTTTCGCTTAACTAGAGCCCAGTACTTCTCAAATGGGCGACAGTTTGGTAGATTTTCTGTTTTTGGCACGTATTTGACCTCTTGTCAGTAGTGACAAGAGGCCAAATCAGGCTAAAACTGAGCTGAAGAGTCGTGGCTTCTGATTAACGGTAGCAACCGCTTTTGCATACATTCGTTCTGGTACCCATCCTTATTGATAGCTCCGTTAAAGACGAAACCTTAAGATTTTCGACCACAACTACATACACAGATAAAAAGAAACATTAAATTTTCTGCGATATCTAATGCACATAAAGAAATGCTAGATTTGCCAAAATATAATGGGATATTTCATGTAAATTTAAGCCAGATAACGCCTGAATCCAGCCTGTTGCATGAAAGATTGCCAATATTGTTGTATGGCACATGAAAAGTTGCAAACAATTTAGTTGTTTACGCCTCCTTTAGCTTGGATTTAAACGAGTGGATATTTTACACGCTTGTTAAAATTAATTATTTTTTTCTGTGTATGGCCTGGCAAATCAAATACTTGTTCGAGAATTCAGACACATTCTTTGTCCGGAAATGCTCGGCGTTCCTTTGCATTGCAATATAAAAAGCCAGACCCGGAAGCTGTTTAAAGTCTTCGAGTACGTATGTTTCGTCGTCCATTATGATACAAGAAATTACTTTTTGCAGTAAAATTTTGCTTGTCAAAACGGCTGGGCACCTTTTTCACTTTGTAAGCCTTGAGTCCTTGCCTCTTCTTTACTTTTTGTACGTATGATTTTGACGTCCCAACTGTGCGAGCTACATTTCACAAGGAAAGATTGGGATTTATCTTAATAATTGCTACCACCTTCTTGTCCATTTATCGGGAGCATACTTTTCTATTTGTTCCATTTCCAACCTTCCGATCCGCAGTCAAGCGCCGGGTATGGGGTTCAGAATTTCACCCTTCTGGAACTGTATTGACCGGAGGGTCAGTGCATCGAATGGAGTACATCTTGGTAGTTTGATCTCTCGTAATGTTGAGGCTGGTATTATGTTGACTGTTATTACTGCTGTTATTACGTCCCTTTTTTAATCCTTCTTGTATTATCGGCCTGTATCTGTTGCTTATAACGATACAACTTACGTTTATCAAAATTGGCCCAGTCAGCTCTCCATACCTTCTTTGTTCCAAGAAAGGCGCCAGTCTGACTGATTAGCCGTCTGAATGTTATTGCTTTTATTTAGTTCGTGATCAAAGTTGATAACAGAATCTGCAAAGCTGCCTATGATTACTGACTAACATTTCAGCTCGTCCATTGAATCAATCCCTACCATTCAATGTTGCATACCCGTGGTTTACAACACCAAAAGCTATTTCCACAGTCATAGCGCTAATTTGTTTGATTTCGTCTTTCATGCATTTGATATCATTGGCAATACCGGACGTCGTTGATTGCATTAAGGTTGACAGATTTTCCTTCGATTTTTGCAAACAGCGTTGTAGTATGTTTTTTATGCTGGCAAAAAAATCGCTGCTTCTGATAGCCGTAAACTAATTTAATATGTATGTGCACAAGTGAAACATTATTTTGCTGCGTTGTGAGAACAGTAACATCAGAATTTTTATTTACAGTTTCGGCTAGTTCTGCCTATTGCTTTTTAAGCAATTGAACTTCAAAATTGAGTGTAAAAAGAGCGTAGCACGAACTACAGCATGGCAAGACATACTACTGAATATCAAGATCCTTTTCTTTAGAGAATTGCGTTGGGCAGGTACTCCCACGCAGGCAGCATGAAAGGTTCGCGAACACAGCTTCACAATACCGTATCGACGGTAAAGACAAGGGAACAAATTTCATAAGCACAAAATAAAACGTATACAAAAATTAAAATGCGAAAAACGTACGCGGCGAGAACCGGAACAAAATGCTTCCAAACTGATTGACGATCAATTATACAATCTGTTACGATCTATATTCCGTCTTATGTACTTAGTAAAACTTACACTTTACCATCATTTTCTACAATTACTTCAACAGGAAACGGAATGTGACTGTGGAAAATTATAAATTTATTTACCTATATGTTCATACTTCTGAGATGTGAAAATGAAAATCTAGCACTGCTTCTTACGACTGTTCCGGCATACAATTTCTTATTTCGGAAAAACTCATTGAAGCTCCGACTGTCTTGTTTGCAATGTTGGCATTTGTAATTAATCGTAGCCAAACGTTATTGCGTCACCCCAGTGGGTCTGGGTTCAATCCAAGTCGACGTCGGTGGTTTTCTGAGGCGAAAAAATCTGGTCACGTCTTCCTTTGGAAGAGAAGTAAAGCCGTTGGTCCCGGCTCATAGTCATGAGTCGATAGGTAGGGTCCAGGTGGTGGAGTCGTCTCCATAGCGTCGGTGATTGTCACCATGTGAGGAAATAGGCTGACGGAAAATAAATATTGAAAAAATAGTTTTACGAAAAGCAACAAGTCTATTTACACTCCAATCTCTACACAGAAAAAAAATGAATTCTAACAATCGCGTAAAATTTCCACTCGTTTAAATCCAAGCCAAAGGAGGCGTAAACAACGATTTTTTTTTGCAATCTTTCATGCACCATACAACAATGTTTGAAATCTTTCATACAACAAGATAGATTCAGGCGTTATCTGGCTTAAATTTATATGAAATATCCCATTATTTTCTGCCAAATCTAGCATTCCCTTAATGTGCATTAGATAACGCAGAAAATTTAATGTTTCTTTCTATCTGTGTTGATTCAGCGTAGGGTGAATATGGGAACAATTACCCTACATTTGATTGGAATCATTTCTTCTCATTTCAAGAAACGACTTCTCATTTAGAAAATCTCCAATTTTGTGTCTATTGATAAGTTATTGTGTCAGACTATTTAATTGAGAACAGGCTGGTTCTCTTGATTTTTTTCAACTGAGCCGCTCATTGTTTTTGATGTAACATGATGTGATATGATTTGAACTTTTTATAAGAATCACTTAACATTCAAGAATCACCCAACAGATTTAATTTTTCGTGCAAAGTATCATATGGTGTAACTTCAGTGATCTTTTTTTTTTTTTAAAATATATTTCTCACGTAACATTTGAAAAGGGCCTACCTTTATTGATCAACTCTCTTCAATGTCTTTCTTTTTAGTTAATCACGGCTTAAAAAAATAATATGTGACCCTGCTGACAGGCAAAGACGTTATTAGCTTGTGCATTGATCAATATATTCTATGGAAAATACTTTGCAACCGTGTTATTCACTGAAGTGAAAATCGATGAAGAGAATAGATTATCGAAGATAGGCCCTTGTTTAATGTTGCACAAGATTTTTATATTGCAGTGGGTTAGAGCATCACAATTTTTTCATTCGAAGAATTTGTGTACTCATGAATAGTTTAGGTTTTGAAAATACCAATGAAGCCAAGTGAATAGAATTTTGCTGCACTTAAATACCAAGTTTTTATACTGGAATACTCAACCATCAATTCCAACTGTTCCAATTCCAAACATTCTGATACACTCGATCGTGAAGAATCTTACTAAATTTCTTTCAAACATGTCCATGCTCTCTTGAAATCGCATATTGCTTCGACTGACCAAACGGAATTCACATTGCACCACTGGGCCGCAAAGTTTGCATAGCAAATTTACGCCGCTTCAGTAATATAGCCATTGATTGCATGGTTGATGGACTTAGATGTCTACAGTAATCGTTTCTTCAGCAGCAGCATCGCTCGCAGTGCCGTAATCGTCGTCATCGTCATCTTCCAAGCGATCACGCAGCAGAGTGAAATAAACTACCACCAGCAGCAGCAATAGCAACATCGGGCGCCGCCGTTGAATCGAAAAAGTTGTATACAACCACAACGTTAACATCGACCACAACATCATCAACAACAACAGCAGCAACATCAACAACAACAACAAAAGCACTGTAAAATTACTAAGCGAAAAAGTTGATTAAATAATAGGCTCGCTTTGGCGACTGTGTTGTGTCTAGTTCGGTGAAGTAATCGCGCTACTTACTGGGAAGTAATTGGCGAACAAAGGATAGAGCCTCGTTTCGGGAGGCAACAAAACTACAGCTTGTAAACATCATCGCAGTCAGCACTAACAGCGTCTTCAAAATCAAATTGCATCAGATTCGGTAAGTGCAGACGTTTTTCAACGCAATAAAATATCCGGGGTGATTCGAGATTAGGGCTTAACTGTGTTAGTAAACAACGACTTCAATCACCGACTTCCATACTAAAAGCTAGACTATGCAGACTTGTAATGTTAGACTTCTAGAATGCGATTTGCCTCGCGAAAAATCAGTGACGCCAATGTTTCAAATCAGTCCGGATATAATTTATACATGTCTATAAGTAATGATGAAACAGCTTTGAATCGATCAGGAGTTTGTGATTGTTTTCAAATGAAGGGGTATTATTCAAATTATTTTGAATTAAGTGAGATGCACAATCAACATCGCTTGAAACAATTACAAATCAGCATCATTCGAGCTACGTCAGCGTAGAGATTATCATACGTATCTTTCACAAGATATCCACGAGCTAAAATTTCACTCTCGGACAAATTCAAGTAGCCTTCAGCTGAAAATACGCATATATTAACAACAAAATGCAAAAAGCGGACTTCATCGTGTATTGTAAGCATACATATAAAAGCAAGGTCCCAATCAATTTTATAACATACTAAACATAATATTTGAATTCCTCCACATCCCCCTAAAAATTCATCATTGCGAAAGTGTTGTTTGTTTTTACCCTTCGTACACCAAAAGAAGGGTATTAAGATCGCTTGAAAACTTGACTTTTTATCCTAGGCTTGGAGGGTCGAGTGTCATATTCAATTCGACTAACGTCGATGAACTGAGCATGAAAATGTGTGTGTGTGTATTTTTTTGCAAGGTTTAGGAAATCTTTATGGACTGACCTAACACAGAGGCCTGCACTTGGTCATCGTGCACTGTGTTAGAGTGTGGTCAGGGTCGACCTTTGAGAAAAGGCCGACTTCTGATCCCACTAAAACCCGTTTCCTTGTTACACAATCGGAACCCCCCACGGGACTGCCCTATGGTATTACTTCGTGGAGGGTCTTGGCTATTTGGCTACAATAGAGCCATTTAGCTCCTACTCCTTGCCACTACCATTTTGCTCTCGCCTTACTTGGTTGAGCCACTTAGCTCCTACCCTCAACGTCATCGAATTGAGTAGTCCCCGACATCGGATCTACCCTTCTCCGACGGAGGATTACCCGCCTGTGGATCCCAAAAGCGAACGACGGTGAGCCATTTAGCTCTCACATACTCACGCAATTGACTCTAATAATCCTGACTGCAAAACTACCGTACAACATCACCCAAGATCGACAACCCGCTACTTCACTCAACCACTCGCTTCTTGATTCTCCCGCCATTTTCGCTGCAGAGCCGACATGATTTGCGTTATGGTTCCATTGATCGCATTCCAAACATTTTCGTCACGACACATTCATATAGACGACGTTAACTGGGCTGGTATCTGCCCCGCTGGTGGCAAGCATCTCGCTTCGCGTTGATCCAAATTGTGGGTAAGGTTTTAATCGATGACGGATTCACGACCTTTCCTTCGAAAAGTGACACTTCCAGCTTTACCAAGGCTTCTAGTAGGCTGCACCCTCTAGCGAACGGTCCAACTGATGACGACCGGTCTTCTGCCGATGAGCTTTTCAGTCAGTGTATCCAGCATCTGGTGGAACTGCTCCTTGGTCCACCTTGGGGTTGCATAGCAGCTGCATTCAAATATTTCGTTAATTTTGGCGATCACGAACCCTTCGCATGATCTGGACACTACTGTCTGGATGGGGAATCTGCCCATCACTTGTATCGCAGCCATCGCCGCTCTATCTGCTACCTAGTTTCCGTTATCGGGAGAAACACGATACGGTTCCGCAATGGTTGCGACGTCACACTTTGTTTCTGTTGTTGACTGCCACAACAGTTGCTATGCTATGTCGCAATGATTGAGGTTTATTTGGGTTACTTCTATTACTGCCGACCTACTGTCGCCTTTTTATATACAGGGCACCTGTAGCCACCCGTCATGTGGTTGTTTCCATCCTCCTTTTAACAAAGCATGCATCTCGGTTGCTTTGTGCAGTCTCTTGCAAAATGACCCTTCTCCCCGCATTCACTTCACAGATCAGATCTGTCAGGACCTTTGCAATTCCTCACCTGGTGACCAAAACTTATGCACTTAAGGCATCTCTCCAATTCCTTTGAAACTCGAGGGACAACTCTCAGTGAGCACACCGACCACCCAACTTTTATTCGATACCACCTTCCTTAACCGGAATGTCATTGATGCATCTCCACGATCGCAGTGCCTCTTTAGCGCCCTCCTCAGCTCGTTTTCTGGGAGATGGCTCTAACTAACGCCTGCTCACAAAGAGACTTTTCGACGAGCGTCTTGAAGGCTGTGCTCTTTATGGCAGGATCTTTCTTCAGCTCGAAAAGCATCTCACCTTTCTGGTTGCGCCTGGTTTTCACCACTTTCTCCCCTAGGTCCTTCAACTCCGGATGAGCTCTCACTTTTCGGAGGAGTTCAGTGTTCGTCGCACCGCTTTTTTCCTGAACAATTAGAGCGTTGCCCTTACTTCGCTACCAACGAGGCCTAGGCAGCTGCTTCTTCTTCTCTCCTAAAGTTTTCACTTGCTGCTGTTTTCCTTCTTTTTGTCTTTCTGGTTGCCGATTCACTACCTTGACATTTTTTCTGAGTTTTATCAGCTCCTCCTGATCTCCTGGTGTGTCCCTTTTTATTTTCTCCAAGCGTTGATTCCTTTGACGTCTGCAGTGCATCAACCGTTGCCTTCTCCGTTACCTTTTGGCTATCTTCAAGAAACTTTTCGGAAGTCTCTGCTCTCATCCTCAGTGCGTCCTATTCACGTTCGGCTGCAATCACGGCCTATTTGACACGCGTTGTCTGGTGAAGTGTAAGAAAGGTTCAGTCTCACCATCGGCTGATTAATTCGGGTTTTCCATCCTCGGACTGGTTCATCTCCGTCGTAGTCACTCAAACATCTCTTTGCGATAGTTTAACGTAGCTTGTCTGGGGGTGAAATTTGAACTCGTTAATTATGGCGTGAGAGGTATGGATGCAAACTAGTACGCCAAGGTCGCCCTTGTGTGAATCTGTTGTATCTAAGAACACTTGTTTAAATTATCATTGTTCCAGAAAGTTTAACGTTCTAAATGGGTTAACGTAAACTGCCATATGACTAGTTGTGTAGTGGTTAGCGTGGTTTCCTCTTATTCCAGTCGGTCTGGTATCAATTCCAGTCAACGTTCATTGTGTTAAGAATTTCTAAACCCGTTTGTCTCGGCCTAGGTGATAAGGGGCTTGATATGTAGGATCCAGGTCGTCTCCCTGGAGGGTTTCCCCTTAGCTCAGTCGGTAAAGGCGCGGCTACAAAGCAACACCATTCTAGAGGTGGCTAGGTTCATTTCCCGGTCTGGTATAAGAATTTTTTGTTGAGGATTTTTTTTTGGTTCTCTGGGCATATGATATGATTGTACTTGCCACACAATCATGCTTATGCAAATATGGTACCTGCCATCGAAAGCTCTTAATTAATAACTGTAGAAGTTCATTTAGATCACTATGTTGAGAACAAGCGATACAGTTGGTTTAAATCGCCCCCCGAACTCGATGTTTTAACGTACTTTTGTATTCTGCTGTAAAAAACTACCCACACTTGTGAGTGGCCCCAACAGCATCCCTACTGTTATTTTAAATCAGTCCCCACACTCGATGTTTTTTTAACGTATTCTGGAATTTCATTGACATAAACTACCCATACTTGTGAGTGGCCCCTTCAGCATCCCTACTGTTTGTTTAAATCGGTGCCAAAATTTGTATAGCTTTAATGTGCATCTCTGTACAGAGAACAATTCGAGAACATAATTAAATATTTTACTCACTGCTAACATCAATTAAATTCAGCACACCGTTTACCAAAACGGATCTCGCTGCAAACCCATCCATTTTATCCAACATCCCAGTGATTTTTTGTGAAAGTGCAGAGGTATTCTCGGCTTCCAATAAAGCGAGTATCGCGTCAACATATCCCTTCTCATTTCCTACTTGACCTGCACTCGGATGAGACCGGCGGAGGAATTGCCTTAGTTTGGGATCACCAGTTTTTACAGATTGAGGATGTTTGCTAGTCCCAATCATCATCTTTTGGTTCTCTGTGTAGTAACAGCTGATCTGGCAATAACGGAGTAGCAACCTCGGACGGTCAATCATGCTCATGCTTATGCAATATATGTGCACATTGATATTTTCTTATGTTTTAGAATTGTTTTTATTTTAAATAGAAGAATGATGGAAGTTCTAAACCTATTTCAAAAGTATTTTCGTGTAAAATAACAATCATAAATTTGTCTATATTAGTTTTACCGTGTGAGTAAAAAATCTTTAAAAACTTGAGCAGAAATAATTGAATGTTTACGTCAAGCTTTATAACAATCCGTGAATCATGTACGACCATGGCTTCGGAACAGCAAATTTTTCATGACAAAAAACATGTACACTCATACTGGCAATCCAAATAGGGGTGATTCAAAAATGACGTCCATCAAATTTCAAGTTCTGAGTAGCGCATGTTTGAAAGGCGGCATCAAGCAGACAATCTTATGCCTAGCTACCACAGTGCGTGGTGAGCAAGGGAAAGGGAACCCCCTTGACCCGCATAAGTGCCCTTGATCGTGCTCATATACCGTCAAATGGTACAGAGAATTTCAATACGTGGAATTTCTGTTTTACACATCCCAAAGGCAAAGGCTTTGAAGGCAGCCTATAGGTTTAATGAAGGTTCTCAAGTGGTCATAACATCTTTCACTAGAATATTTTCAAAATCTTTATGGTCTTGTAAAGGTTTTATACATTTGTTTTCACAACCGTCTATAGAGTGGGGCACTTTGTACACATTTTGGCTATAGAGATGCATAGAGGAGGTGTTGGTGGACAAAACAGTTTTGAATTTAGTTTTATCAACAAAGCCGGGAGGAGTGCTATACGGTTGGAATATAGCCAATATTGTTTCTTGGGATGTGACAGAAATCAATTGTATCTTGAAAACACCTCTAATTGGAAATTTAGTGCAACACGTTGAAACATCGCGATTGTGAACCAATCAAAACCAACAGTAAAAATGCTGGATGTTGGGGCCACTCGCAATAGTGAGTGGTTTATGGGTCAATAGATAACAAAAATTCGCTTAAATTTCCAGTTTTAAAACTGATTTAAGCCAACAGTAGTGATGCTGCTGAAGCCACTCACAAGTGCGCGTGATTTATTTTTACAAAAATACGTTAAAATATTAAATATGAGAGTCGATTTCAACCAACAGTAGGGACGCTGTTGGAGTCACTCACACGTGTGGGTGGTTTATTTCAGTAGAATACAAATAACGTTAAAACATCGATTTTGAAAACAGATTACAACCAACAGTAAGCATGCTGTTGGGCCATTCACAAATGTGGCGGGTTTATCTCACCAGAATACAAAAATACGTTAAAACATCGAATTTAAGGACCGAACTAAACCAACATTTAGAATCCTGTAAGCTCCCTCTCAAATGTGAGTGAATTATTTTAATGGAATACAAAAACGCTTACAAACTCTAGAGGAATAATTGTATTCTGGTGAAATAAAAGCACCCACATTTGTAAATGGCCCAACAGCATGCTTACTGTTGGTTGAAATCAGTTCTCAAATTCGATGTTTTAACGTTACAAGTGTGAGTGGCTCCAACAACGTCCAACTACATAACGAATGCACTTACACAGCTATGAGCTGACCCTGGATCTGGTGTGTAAACTGCGTAGTTTCTATCACTTTTGTGCACAGTTTCAAAAGTTACCCCATAATCGGGCCACATCCGGTTTACACACCACTGATTGATCGCAGTTAAGCACAGGTGTGTTACTATGAGTTTGCAGTGCAAAAAAAACAGAATAAGTTAAAAAAGGGAGTTGAAATTTTCTTACCTATTGAAAAAAAAAAAGATCATTAAGGTGTTTTACACATCATTATTCCACGGTTAAGGAAAATAATTTGGACAACCAGAAAAACACCGCTTGAATCGCGAAAAATTCAAACCACTTTTTTTCGATTAAAAATATTGATATATCGCTATTGAATGTTTTTTCCATTCTCTAGATGTGAATTATGTGGAAATATTTGCAATTTTCCTTGTAAAGAAGATGTGCAAAGCATTATGACTCTTAGAGCAAAGTTCTGGTAATGAAAAATGCTTGAAGTTACTCATATAAGTCCAAAAAAGAACTAATGATCGGAAAGCCGAAAAAGAAATGAAATCCTGAATGTTCCAACAGAATTGTTTTTGATTGCAAAATTTGATAAAGGGTGATACGGTCAAAATTTGGTCAAGGGAAAACGCGTGTAAATCGGTGAAATCGTTTATTTAAAAAATCCAATTAAATTTCTTTTTCAAGTTCAATTAGTATAAAATTCAGGAAAAATATTCAGTTAGGCTTCCGCTTTTCCAAATCCGAATTTCCGGGCTTTACGCTTGCCATCAGATTTTGTACAGCCACCTTGTCCACCTTCTTCGCCGCAGAAAGCCAGTTTGCCTTGAACTGCTGCTCGTCCTTAGCAGTTTTTTTGGTCTTCTTTAGGTTCCGCTTGACAATAGCCCAGAATTTCTCAATTGGGCGGAGCTCTGGCGTGTTGGGAGGGTTCTTGTCCTTGGGAACCACCTGCACGTTGTTGGCGGCGTACCACTCCATGGCCTTTTTACCGTAATGGCAAGATGCCAAATCCGGCCAAAACAGTACGGAACAACCGTGTTTCTTCAGGAAAGGCAGCAGACGTTTATTCAAACACTCTTTCACGTAAATTTCTTGGTTGACAGTCCCGGAAGCTATGAAAATGCTGCTTTTCAAGCCACAGGTACAGATGGCTTGCCAAACCAGATATTTCTTTGCGAACTTCGACAGTTTCGTGTGCTTGAAAATATCTGCTACGTTTCCCCTTCCTTTTGCCGTATAAAACTCCTGTCCCGGAAGCTGCTTGTAGTCGGCTTTGACGTAGGTTTCGTCGTTCATTACCACGCAGTCAAACTTCGTCAGCATCGTCGTGTACAGCCTCCGGGATCGCGCTTTGGCCGTCGTATTTTGTTTATCATCGCGATTTGGAGTCACTACCTTCTTGTAAGTCGATAGTCCGGCTCGTTTTTTGGCTCGATGCACGGTTGTAGACGATACACCCAGCTTATTTGCGGCATCTCGGAGAGATAGGTTAGGGTTTCGCTTGAAACTACCGGCAACTCTCTTTGTCGTCTCAGCGGCTTCCGGTTTTCGATTTCCCCCCGATCCAGACTTTCTGGCTGTCGACAAACGTTCCCCAAACACTTTAATTACATTTGTAACGGTTGATTTGGCAACTTTTAGCGATTTTGCCAACTTTGCGTGCGAGTAGCTCGGATTTTCGCGATGCGCGAGCCAAATTTTGATACGCTGCTCTTCTTGCTTGGACGGCATTTTGACAACTGAAGAGTGAATTCCAAAATCAAAATAGGAGCAACATTCTACACACACACACCTTCAAAATGAGGGGTGTTCAGGTTTTTTAAATGCAAAATTGAAAGAAATACGTCAAGTTGATATTGACCAAATTTTGACCGTATCGCCCTTTATATTGAACCATACAAATTTGAATGCGGAAAATTTTTTGCTTTTGAAATACATCGAGAATTTTCGAGATTTTCCTTTAACAATCTGGAAAATTTCACTGAAATTCTCATATCTTGAGAACGAGAAATGATCTCACCTTGATATTCAAAGGCTTTCACGTAATCAATATATACAACTTATGGCCAATTTTGGTTTAGACGATGTTATTTTTCGATTTTCCTCTGCCATTGAAACTTTTGTGAAAAACTGTTTACCATTTCATATTTTTTCAGCTTGCTGAACAAATTTAAAGCACGTTTCACCACAAGAACGTTTTTCTACGACGGTTTGTTCACGAATTGGGTTTTTTTTAAATCACTGTTGGAGAAATTGTAAAAAATTCATACATTTTTTCACATCTCAAAAACATGCTAAACTCCTATTTTGATATTTCCATCCTTATTTGAAGTAAATTATTCTTGGGAAATTGTATAATTTTCAATAAAGCATTCCAGGAAAAACAAAAGTTGAAAAAATACACAGATAAAAAGAAACATTGAATTTTATGCGTTTTCTAATGCACATAAAGGGAATGCTAGAGTTGGCAGAAATTAATGGGATATTTCATGTAAATTGAGGTCAGATAACGCCTGCATCTAGCCTGTTGTATGACAGATTACAATCATTGTTGTATGGCTCATCAAAGACTAAAACCAATTGCGTTGTTTGCGCCTCCTTTGGCTTGGAACTAAACAAGGGACAATTTTACACGCTTCTTATAATTAATTATTTTTTTCTGTGTAGCCCTAGAGATATAAATAGTATTGGCTTTGCAATCAAATGTTCAAGGTAAAATTTGAAAGATTTGGATATTCTAAGGGAGGGTCACAACTCAGAACACAATTTCCCTCAAATCTATAATCTTGTAAAAAATATGCAAAACTACAAATTTAATATGCAAAATGACTTAAAACCAATGTTCCCATTTTTACCTACGAATTTGGGAAAATAAGTTTGAAAAGAATCCCCGTGTGCGGTGCACAAGGTAAAACTCACGGAACGGAACGGGAATCCGCTTGGGCATCAATCAATTTCGACGGGAAACTGCGATAGGTTGTCAGTGTGCAGTCGAACCGGTGTCCACAGTAGATTACCACGGGAGGGGTCTAATTGGGGATCGGAACGATGGGACCAACGTCTATCGCCTCGGAACGGATGGGTGGACTACTCGGTAGCAGGTTCAGCAACAGCAGCAATCCGGTGCCCCAGCTCGGTAGTGGAAAACGGATCGGATGCTCCTTGATGGAATAAATGAAATCAGGATGCTTCTTTTCAATGTATATTTCTTATCTTTGATCTTAACTTCTACGTGTTTACAAACACACTGATGCGTAGTGCTTTTTTTACTTACTTAACATGTTTTATATTTCCAATTTAATTGTCTTACATACTAATTTTAACATTTCAAGTGTTTTAGCCCATTGGGCTCTTCAGCTTTGTTTAATTTTTAATTTTCTGTGTTTGGTGTGTTTAGTGTGTTATGTGTTTTACATTAAATTTTTAGTTCAGCCCTTGGGGCATTGTTTGTTAAAATTTGTTAACCTACCTAATCTACAACTAAAACTACAATTTGAAAATCCTAGGGGTGGGGAACCAGATTCCGAATGACCTGGTGATCCGATGTCAGGCAGCGTGCCCTGTACCGATTGATAGACTCACTAAAGCGATCGTCGAGCATTTTTATCTCGGCCAGACGGTGGACCTCAGATGTTCTTGTCCTCGGAGGGGTGTTCAGGATCATCCTGAGGAACTTATTTTGGACACGCTGAAGTTTCAGGTGATGTGTTTTAGCGCAACTCTCCCAGATTGGTATGCCGTACTCGATGACTGGAAGTATGATTTGCTTGTAGACAGCAAGCTTGTTTTTCAGGGATAATGTAGACCTTCTGTTGATCAATGGGTACAGTAGCTTCAACAGAACGTTACACTTTGTGACAGTTTTGTCAACCTGTTCCCTGAAAATAAGCTTGCTGTCTATGGTAATGCCAAGATAGACAGCTGATTTGGCCCATTCCACCGTTGTGTTGTTTAGGCTTATTTTACAATCCTCAGGCGGAACAAGTCTGGGAGAGTTGGAGTGTGGAAATAGGATGACCTGGGTCTTCTCCGCATTGATACAGATCTTCCATTCGGTGAAGTATTCTGACAGAACATTCAGGCTTCGCTGCAGTTTCGCTGTAAGCGCTCTTATTACCCTACCGTTGTGGACGACTGCGGTATCATCGGCGAACAACGACAGAGATCCATTTTCAGGGAGCGGGGGTATGTCCGAGGTGAATAGGTTGAACAGAAGTGGACCTAGTATACTTCCCTGCGGAACACCGGCGGAAATCTCCTGTGCATCGGAAACTGCACCTTGCAGCGAAACACAGAATGTCCTGTCCGACAGATAATTTTTAATTATCTTCACGAGAAAGATGGGAAGATTGTATCGATGCAGCTTGTACACCAAGCCATCATGCCACACGTTATCAAAGGCCTTCTCGATGTCGAGAAGTGCCATGGCAGATGATTTCGAAACAGACTTGTTCCGTCTGAGGATGTTACTGACTCGGTTAAGTTGGTGAATAGTCGATCGACCACGTCGGAAGCCAAATTGTTCGTCGAGCAAGATGTTCAGCTCGTCGGCAGATGAAAGAAGCCGACGGTGGATCGCTTTCTCAAACAGCTTGGATAATCCTGAGAGAAGGCTGATGGGCCTATAGCTCTTAGAACATGAAGGATCTTTCCCAGGTTTCTGGATGGGTATGACTTTGGCTGACTTCCAACACGAGGGGAAGTAGCTAAGTCGCAGGCATTGGTTGAAAACCATCGCCAGATGGTTATAGAACTGGGGGCTCAGTTGCTTGAGCTCCAAGTTCAAGATATTATCGAAAGCAGGGGCCTTCATGTTTTTTGAGCATTTGATATAAGCCAACAATTCGTCAGCTGAGATCTCAAACTCCTCTGTGAAGCCGTTGGGGCTTAGATGGATGTTAGTAATAAGCGCGCTAACGGCAGCATCATGTGGATTGGCGATGTTTTGTCCGAGATTATGGGAGCTGACGAAGTGTTGACTTATCTCAGCAGCCTTCTCTGCAGGGGTTATCAATCGATCCTTAGAGCCATTGCTGTCTAATGGGATCAACGGTGGAATGGGCCTTGGCTTAGTTTTCAAAATTTTAGTCAACTTCCAGAACGGCTTTGCACAATCTGGGAGAGAGCGGATCTTGTTGGCAAAATTGTTATTCTTAAGGTCCACCATTCTGGCCTTAATAATTTTTGTCACTCGATTACAGTGACGTTTGAGCGTTGGCAAACCAGTTCGCTGGTATTGCCTTCGAATGGCGTTGCGCAATTGGATAAGTTCTTTAGTGGGTCTATCAATGGGTACAGAGTCACTCACCTGATCAATCACCGGTACATGTTGCTCCCGGGCCTGGGCGATCGCTTGCTCGATGCTCTTCAGCTGCCGTTCGATGTCATCAACCGAATCAAGGTGCATGTCGAAATCGATGTTGTCGTCAACGTGTTGTCGGAACCTCTCCCAACTGGCGCGATGGTAGTTCCGTCTGGTGATTCGATGCCGGTTGACCGAGGAGCCAACTTCGGCCACCACCGGATAGTGGTCCGAGCTGAGCTCCTGGTGTACGATCGGCTGGGCGATGTTGTTCCCCATGTTGGTGAGAAAGATGTCGATTGCCGAATGGACCCCGGATCGGCTCAACCGGGTGGGAGTATCCGGGCCCAGGACGGTGTAATGTCCCTCTTCCAGGTCTTCCTGCAGAATTATTCCGTTCCGATTCCGCCGGGTGTTCCCCCAGGCTTCGTGTTTCGCATTTAGGTCGCCGGCGATGATGAACTGCCCCTGCCTCCGAGTTAGCTTACGGATGTCGTTTCGTAGGGCCGTTGTTGTTCCGTTGTTGGTACTGGCTTGCTTGGGACAATAGGCCGCGATGATGGTGATTGGGCCGACAGCAGTTTCGACCTCGACTCCGATGGCTTCGATGGACTGCAGCTGAAAGTTCGGAAGCAGATGGCAGTTGATGTTGTAGCGCAGGGCAATCGGTTTTGTTCCGGATGGAACAAGCATTCCAATTTACGATGTTGATGGAGCGATTATGGTCCATATTTGAAAATGAACGTCATCGTCACGGTTGTGGCGGCTTTGAGCTGTTCCTCCTTCGAGCGGCAGGAACGTAGATGGCGATAGAGCTCTTGCACGAACTCCACCATTTGCTCCGAGTTGTAGAGCTGTTCGTCGACGGGTGGTTGCGTGAAGGTACTGCGACTCGCATTGCCCCAGCCGGGAGGAGGAGTCGGGGGCGGCGGAGTTGGGGGGAGGAGGAGGAGTTGGGGGCGGCGGCGGCTGCCGCGAAACGATGATGGACCGAAGCTGACGGGCGGTTTGCTTGGCGGTGATTCAATGGGATCGGCGGTAGGTTTGGCACCTGATACCGAAGCGACGGGAAATTCTCCTCGTTCATCGGAGGTGGTGGACGGCGTTGAGCAGGCCGAGACTTGGTGGACGCCTTTTTTCGGATAGCCAAAAATTCAGCACGTTTTGGACAGGTTCGATTGCAGCTCTCATGGTTACCACCACAATTTGCGCACTTCACCTTCTTCCATCGGGGCACAATCGTTGGTACTGTGGGCTCCAGCACACTTGCCACATCGTGGTTTCATGTGGCAGTTTCGAGTTCCATGTCCGAACGCAAGGCAGTTGCCACATTGCGTTACGTCGTGCTGTCTCGGACGATACCGGTCCCACTCGACGATGACGTCGAAAAGGGCCCGTGTTTTCATCAGCTCCGCCATCGTGACGGATCCCTTCTCAAGGTGGACCAGATAGAGTTGGTCCCGGTAGTTACCGTGTTGCTGGCGCCTGATGGGAAACACCTTCTGAGGCTTTAGTGCCGCCGCTTGCAGCTCTGCGAAGATTGACTCCGGTGTGAGTTCTGGAAGGCCACGCAGAATCACCTTCAATGGCTTGCTTCCGGGCGCGTCGTGAGTGTAGAACTCGTGTTTCTTCGCGACTAGGTGAGCGCCGACAGCACGGTAGTCAGCCTCCGTCGAGCACATAATTTTGGTTCCATTACTGCACAGCTTGTACAGCGGATGGATTTTGATAGCTGCAAGCTCGGTCCTGAGTGCAGCAATGTCCTTTGACGTCGTGAAGAGCGGGGGAACCTTCACCTTCTTTGGCACCTCCTGGATCGGAAGCACGGCGAATTGATTGCTCGCTAGTAGACGAGCGTTGCGATCCACTGGATCGGCGTCATCGTGGCGCAGCCGCTTGGAGCTGCCCGGTTGCGGTAATGTTTCTGGAGCGGATGTCACCGTTGGTCGATTTTTTCGACCCATTGCCACAGCAATAGGTCGAGCGAGAAATGTTTCCGAACTTTGAAGCACTTTTTTCTGCTTTGCCACCACCAAAAGATGAGCAAGCGCAGGCGATAGGTCGCGAACCGAACACGCAATCGCGAGAAAGCGGGCGAGGGGGAAAAACGGGAGAAAAAACTTTTACTGCGAGGGAGCGAAAAACACGACCGATCGTGTCGCTTGGTAAAACTGGAATGACTAGCGATGCGTAGTGCGCAAAACAGTTTACTTTTATAGCAGTAGCTACCTCTAACACTAGTTCAACCCACTGTAACGAAAATGTGCAACACAAACAAAACATAATAAAGGGGCGGGGAGAAATTTGTTGGGATGGCTGAAATAGACTACCTGTTTACATTTAATTCCGATATTGGGGAATGGTATTGCAAAAAGACATTAACAAAGAGGCTGTAATCAGGAGAGAAGACAAACGTTCTGAAGGGGTACAGGGTAATAAGAGGCAAACGGTGCGTATAGGGCGAAAGGGGGATTACGGGCAAAAATGACATAATGGTCAAAAAACGGAAAACATAAATCAAACGTTCGGAACCCAACAACCCAGCGCAGGGATTAAGGATGAGGAGGGGAGACAGGGGTCGTTTAGAAAATTGAAATCGCTAGATGTTAATTACCTTTTGCCACATGCCCAGCATTTTTTTCATTTATCAGCCTCCGATCTTCTTCTTCTTTCGGACCACACTGAACGCCCCTTCCTCCTCCCCCCATCGTAAAGCAGTGAACAATATTCAATGAAATCAAAATTTCAAGATTTAAGAAATTTTAGCTACTTAAGTAATGAAATATACATATTTCATTACGTGTACGTATTTATTTAAAGCAATGCTGTTGTTGTTATAAAAGATTTTCATGTGTCTCCAAATTTTGACGCTTCATGTCGGTCCAGATCGACCAACATCATCAACAACTCTGATTGGTCACTCTAAATAGGAGGTTGTCGTTTATCAGGCCACATCTTGAGACGCTTGGCAAAATGACTGTTTGTTTCAAATTTTTCCTCATGAATCTTTTTTCTGTTCAATCTGCTTGTCTTTTGGCGTTGGGGACAAGGAATTTTGACTTCGTTGCTCAGCACGTTGTGTTCTTCCAAGCGTGATGCCAGCAATTCGGATTTCTCCTTCGATGAGTCGCGTTCTCGCACGAAATCATGATATTCGGCTTGTGTAAATAATTTTGGGTTTTTTTTTCCATTTCCATCGTGATTCCCTCCTCGTTTTTCGTAACGGTTGATTCAACAGAGGGCGTTCGTTTCTGCTTTGGATAAACAGGATATGGGACCAAACAGGTTTTGTCATATAAACCACTTGTGGATACTCAACATTTTACAAAATGGTGAGTCGACAACTGTGGAGCGTGCGTTTCCGCAATATAGCTCTGGTCCTCACAAGTGCCTACCTCATGCTTCCACGGGTCAAGAGATGACAAAGACCGCCAGCTAAGGGTTGCGTACTTAACTGGTAGTGCAGCCTGGGCACTGTTGTCCTTCTGACATCAGCTAAAATGAGGAGGTGCGTGCTGAGCGTCTGTCCACCAGCGGCTGAGTAAGAAACGCTGTATCTCGTCAGCTATACCTTAGAAGGCAGTCCCAACAACGCATTGTAGGCAGCTCGACCCCGGTAAGCCTGCATGCTGAAATCTTACCCTACCACGAAAAATGTACGTATTCTTTACACGGTATATAGTTTTGGATCATCCATGGAATTTTCGGGTATTGTATGAAAATTTTATTTTTTTTCCTTCATGGCAATGATAATGCAAGTCCATCTACAATTGCAGCAGGACCACAATCGGAAGACATGCAGACAGTAGACATTATTTTATATCATAACATCCCTTCACAATATTTTTTATGCTTTTTTCAGCTTCGCATTTATTCATCGACATAAACTTTAGTGCACCTAGCCCTCATTGAGCATGATAAGGCGCTATAACCTTAGCAATTATTGCCAGGCTTTTGGTTCAAATGCCAAAAGTTCATCCTCAGGCAAAAGGAGCATAAACTAATGTTTCTAGCATCTATGCTCCCAACGATAAAGTACAAATAATCACACTGTTTAACTCTGCATGGAAGCGTTTGGAACGGGAGGTCCACGCTTTCTTCCTTCTCTTGATTCAAAATAGTAGAGCGATTTTAGATCTCTCTGGAATCGCTCTATTTCTTGGAATCCTCTCTGCGGCACATACTACGCAGTTGGCCTGGTCGATGACAAGAAAAATGATGTATTCAAGAAACCATCATTTTCCATGATGCCTTCAAGAATTGGTTGCGTTAGTGTGAGATTATATTAGATTAGATAAGCCATTTGTGGATACTCAACTGTTTTATGACGTCCTTTTGTTGCTTAACTTTTGTAAAGCAGAAATAACAATCCGTTGCATGACAGAACTGTCGACACCATATGTTGGGCATATCGTAGGACAAATAGCGACTGTGAGATACCAAATAAGTGAGTTAGTAAGTAAGACATTAACACTTATTAAAATTAGATGATGTAAGATAATGTCGATCAGAAAAGTACTAAGTACCACGATGCTGTATATCGTTTATATGAAAGTTACTAAAGGAATCAATTTACCATGCGCCTGACCTCCAACTAGCCGAGCACGTATTACACGAGCTACACAGTTCGTCAAAATCTCCAGGATCAATTTTAAAACAATGCCTATATGCAGTTTGCAACGAAGCAGCGAAATTGACCTGTTTTGTAAAAACCTAGTTGCCACAGGCAGATCAAAACTTCTGTGGGTCATTTTTACACTTGAATTCACGTTTTTTCGTGTCATTAATAAAAACAACAACAACAACAACAACGTTTTTTCGTTCAAATGGTTAAGCAATTTTAAAGAAGAAACTGTCAAAGTCGTTGCAGGGTGTCCGAATATTATCCGTACAACAAAATGATGTTTAAACTATCTGTTATTGTTGGAATAAAAATTCAATATGTGTTGTTTGTTATAGCTATATGTTTCCAAATTATAAGTTTTATTTGTTCATTTCAAAATGACCACCTCGTGCTGAGATGCACGCCTTCAAACGTTTCGGGAAGTTATCCACGGTGACCGCGGGTGCTTCGACAGATATTTGTTCCCAAACATTTAAAAGAGACAATTTTAGATGTGCTAGTGGTTTATGTGGTGTACTGCACGCTCTTTACATCAAGGTGGACCATACTGAATAGTCCATTGGATTCAAATCCGGTGAATTAGAGAACCATTCATCTTTCGTTCAAAAGAGTGTGTTTGCAAAGACTAATAGTCTTTTTTGCCATAAGCCAAGTCCTGTTGCCAATTTTTTTCATTTTTCTGAAATGTAGCGATGCCCAAGAAGCTACTCTGTTAGTAAGTAGCTTCTGATATACAGCTTGATTCACTTTCACCCCCTTGTCGATGAAGATCAAAGGGGTTTTACCGGAATGAGTTATTCCAGCCCAAACCATGACAGAAGCGAGAAGACGACTCCTTGAAATATTTCCTCGATTTTTGAAAGCAGCACGAAGCAACTGCCGATCATTTCGGTGGTTGTGATGCTGCTCGATTGGGTAAGCTTTTCATCGGTGAACGGCACTGACCGATAGCGGCCCTCAGATAAGCGGTTCAGGAGAACCTTCGCTTTTCTCAACTGGTTAGCTTTCAAAGTGTCATTCAAGTAGTGATTCTTGCACAGTCTATCTGACTGAAGCTTTAAATCGTGGTGAGCTATGGCTCCAACGGAAGATTTTGATATTTTCAGTGATTTCACCAACTTTCGGATGGAAATCGAAGAATTTCACTTGATTCGTCGCCGAATAATCTCGTGCATTTGTGGAGTCCGAATGGTGCATTTTTTTTCTCACCCTACGCGGTCATCTTGTGTTCCAAGCTGTTGGTATTGTTTTATTTCATCACTCACTGTAAATTTTGCCATATTCAGGATCTTTGCAATCACTGAAACAGTTTTTCCTTTTCGAAAAAGTTCAATTACACCTTCACGCAACTCATTCGGCTTCATTTTGATTGAATTAGAAATCACAACTGTGCCAAACTTACTGCGTTTATAGACAATGGGTCAAGATGTTAAATCATGTAGGTATGCTTAGTTAAATCTGCTTGGTAGTATTGAGGCATGCCGACAAAGTCTGTACGGATAATTTGCAGACACCCTGTAGGTTCTCGCCGAGCGGTCTCACAAAAACTAGCGCAAAGTACATTGTTGAAAATATCCCATTTTATTATATCTGATATAAGTAGTTTTTTTTAAATTTATTATCGAGATTTTCAGCCCTGGGCTGGTTCATCTCCCGTCGTAGTCACTCAAATACCTTTTTGGGTATTTTCGTAACTTGTCCGGGGGTGAGATTCGAACTAGTGACTTTGGCGTGAAAGGTGTGGGTGGTACCCCCCCCCCCCCCCCTTAGTAGTATTTTTATATTCATTTATGTAAGAAAGTTAATGTTAGTAGTATTTTTATATTCATTTATGTAAGAAAATATGTGTGCATAAGTCTGTGGATGGATGTGTGATTGCATGATTTTACAAAAATACTTAAAGCTTCGAAAATTTGCAACCGATTTCATAAATTTAAAGCTTATTTTATTTGATTTCTAATGGCTTTAGGATCCAATTATCTTCTTGAAAATATGAATTAAAACGAGATTTTTATGAAAAATTTGCAGGAAAAAAAGGATGCAGGATGTTTCCAATTTTCAAACATTATAATTGATTACGTGCTTCATGCAACAACACAAAACATGATTAGTTAAAAGAAATATTTAAGTTTCTCTGTTTGTTTCCATAGTTACTACTACTTTTTTGCATTATTAGTCATGAAGACATTACACATTGATTTGACTTCGATTGCGTCCCCTCAAGTAACATACTAAATCAGTGCGGCAACTGAAATTCCATCACCTTGAAGAAGAATACTTGAATTCAGCGGTTGGCACTGGTTCGTAGGCGAATGTCCGTATTCTAATCTTTCTTATGGTCCATATTTTCACAATTCACAATAACCATGACAGGTTTCATCGTAGTGATTTTGTGTTCATTCCTCCATTTCTAGTACACATCTTGTACCTCTTCGTTCGTATAAACAGTGATACGCACCTGCAAAATATGATAGTTATAATTCTCACAACCGATTGAATAATTAATCAATAAAAACAACTAACCTTGATAGTTTTAAGTATAATCATTGGATCACAGCAAGAATAACAACGATAACAACAACGCATAGCATAAAACATCATTTTTACTGAGAGCAACATAATTCACTTCACTCCACTTCACCGGTATTTTACTAACCACCACCCAATGCAATGGTACATTCGTCGAAGAAAATCCATCTGGCCGCGTACACTCTCCGTCTCTCTTAACTTGCTCTTAGATTTTCTACGAAAATGGCTAACATCAACCATTTTGAATAATATAATAAATAAAAACGTAATGTAATATAATAAATAAAAATGACTAACAACTGCAAAAGCGCACTGTTTCAAGCACATCACTTTTTTCCATCAGCTTGTTTTTGGTCTTATTAGAACTGTCAAAATACACATTTGCCTTCTTCGTTTTGCTCCACTTAACAACTCAACAGCTCACCGTGATCCACCTTACGGTGGATTGATGAGCTGCATGGTGGTTGCATGTGAGCTTTTATCGTGTTGCGTGACATCGCTGTGACATTTCCAGGCAAACTCATCAAAAAGCGACTGGTGAGAAAAACAACAGCACTAATGTTTATGCCAACGAAAGCTAATTTATTAAGCTTCGTTTTCATAAAAAAGTTGATGTAAAATTGGAGCACTAGATCCAAAGATAATGAAATTTTAGTAGATGTATTTTGGTCCAAAATCTGAAACATCAAATTTTTTGTATATCTCTAAAATAGCTCTCCTTTTTTTTTTGACCATGGCATTGAATGATTTTGCATTGGTGATGATCACCACTTTATCGAGTTCAAAAATGCTTTAAACTAGTGTGAATATCAGAGAGATATATGTTTTAACCAAATTTCCGGTTGGCCAGTCTACTATTATTTTACAATTTAGATAAATTTTACAAATATAGGTTCATAAATAGGACAAATCAATTTCATTGCACAAAAACCGTATAGATTTGTGAGCCGAACAAGCGATTTCGAAGTACACTGAAAAATAATTTTAGTTTATATTACGATTTCAATGGTAGAACTACCGAGTCTACTCGTTGTTTCCTGCAACGAAAGTGATTTGAACTATTTATGAAGCAACTTAAATTAACGGCGCACGATCAACTGTCAAAAACAAGAAGCATTTGTTGACACAGAAAGAACATTCGTGAATTGTACGTTATTGCTTCTGACATGAGATTCAATCCTGCATTTTTGGGAAGAGCTGTTCTTGAATCCGTGGTTGATCTTAGTAGGCTATGGTGGCTTGTGATAAGATACTTGAATAATGAGTATGAAGTTATAATTCTCGACAGCGCTTTTATATTTATTTTAGGATAAATAAATTATTCCCGCCCATCCCAGCAGCAACACCATCACGCATGAGTACTATGAAAAAGAAGCAACGATTGGCTGGCTGGTCTTCACGAAATTCAATTCGTGCATTATACAAAAAGGTGATTTAGAAAGATAGAATTTCACCAGATAAAAAGCGATGTGAATGTTTCTTACAATATACGAGATATTTTTTCTATGTTCAAAATCCATGCTTACAAAACGAGGGAAAGCTCATTTAAGAACATAAATTTGAAGTGTACAAACTAGATTTTATTTTCAGTGTACAGACTTTCAGATTATGTCTAGCAGGAGGTTATATCTCTAGATCAGTCATTTTTTGAATAGTGCAAACTGAAGGTTTGATCAATTATAATATGTTGTTATTATAGTTATCAAAATCTAAAGTTAAATATATGAATAAGTAACCTATTTCAGTAGATGAAAACACATTTGAAATTGTAATAATCCATCCAAAATATAAAGTTATCGTTTCACCCAAAGCAATAAAAATGATTTAGTAGCTCATGATAGTAAGCAGTTACCTCCCCAAACACTATTTTTTGACAATAGCTTGAAATTTGTTCTCGGTTTGACCATCAACCTACACAAGAAAAATTCATTATTGTAAAAGACGCGTAGCATTTTCCCTCTTTTAATTGCGTAAGCTACTAAATCGTTTAAAATCTTTTATACAACATACCTGATATCGGTGATATCTTGGTTTTAAATTTATGCCAAATCTAAAATTCCTTCTATGTGTACGATTCAACGATTCTTTCAAACTGTGTACGCACTCAAAAGGTAATTCTATTCGTACTTTTGTGGTTTATTTTCCTGCATCATCAATTCTGTTGATGTGTTTTGATGAGCTACGAATTAGCATTATTTTATTCAGATTTTCAAATAAGTTTCATAATAAACATTTCTCGACTCAACATTTCCCTTTGTTATGCAACGAGAAAAAAAAGCTCTATCGGCTTTGTCGAGTGTTCAAGCATTTTTCATGCATCATCTTAGCTCGCAACCCAAACTTGCTCTCAAGCACGTCTCCTCTTTACTCCAACTGGTTTGGTAACATACACAAGATACTGTCTGCGAATGCATTTTGACGACTCTTAGAGCGCACTACGGAGCAAACATTTCTTGGCACTGCAACATTACTTATTTTACTCAGTAGAAGACATCCAGAAAGTCTACATTTATGTCACCGATCATGACAGAAGTTGCTTACCATAAATATACATTACCTGTCAATGTTTGCAATGTCAATCATCAGCTAAAACATATAACATGGAAGCGGAAATGATCTACTAAACCTAATTTTTTACATCAGCGATAATATCACACCCTACTTTTTGTTATAAAAGCACCCGGAGCTCCATTCACGTCAAGATGTGGAAGAGAGAGAAAACAAAAGCGCAACACTGAGAAGAGAGAAATAGTCTACAGCAGACACCTATAACATGAACCCGGATGTACATAAAAAGATACTGTGGCGTCGTCGTGGCCGTTGCTACATGAATTATTATTGGAGCCCGCGATGAATGTGAATGGACCGGTACTCCTCCTGCTGGCTAACTGACGCTCGCCGACTGACGACTGATGCTGTTTCGAAGTTGTACATCAACTTTCGGGCACTCGAGTTCCACGCTTGCCGTTCGTTGATGTCTCTTCAACAGCTGAGTTGATGCTCGGCACGCGATGGGCGTCGTTGTTTGTGTATTGTGTTGTCGCTAAACGTTTTTAATGTGCCCAGATGTACACGTTGACGTCGGGTGGGTTTATCAGGGGATGGTTTATTTTGCCTGTTGAGTGCAAATTTCATGATGGTTACGATGGGATTCGAATCAATGCTGCTATGTACACTCTTAGAAATAATGAATATTACGAGTCATGTGATCTTTGTTGCCCGTGAAAATGTTGAGACCTAAACATAAACATAACTGAATTGTAAGACTTATTTGATGTATAATCAAACTCCATTTTGAAACCCAAAACAATAAATACTGTCAAACCCAAAACCAAAAATGCTACATTTGTAATAAACTCAAGAGTAAAGGTTGTACGGAATCAAATTGCATCACTTTTAAATGGCTGTAACTTTTTCCCCTTTGGGTATTTTCTATTGAAATTTTGGGTGGAATTAGTTCAATGTGTATTTGTGCACGCTGTGTAGGTTTCACTAGCAGATCGTTGCAAAGATGGAGTCGGAAGAACAGCTGCGGTGCAAAGAAATTTTGAGCACGTGCCTCGAAAATCCAGATCTTTCTCATCGTGCCATCAGCCGGAAGCTGGGAATGGTACATTTTACGGTGTCTCGTGTTTTGAATCGGTACCACAAACGTTTGACCATCGATCGGAAAGAAAAAATTGGCAAAAATGGATCTCCGCCTAGTTTTAAGGATCACAAGCGGGTAGTTCAAGCTTTCAAGAGGAATTCCAACAGTTCAGTTCGAGATGTGGCACAGAAACTGAATCTAACCAAAACTTTCGTGCAGATACGAAAAAACGTGAAGGATTACACACGTACAAAGTCCAAAAGGCGCCGAATCGCGATGAATGGCAGAATATCGTAGGTAAAACACGTGCACGGAAGCTCTACACCCAAATGTTGACGAAACCACATTGCCTCATTATGGATGATGAGACGTATGTGAATTCAGACTTTCGGCAGCTTCCGAGGACCCAGTTTTTCATTGCTCATCATAAATTCGATGCCCCTGAGGACGTTAGATAGCAAGAGATGTCAAAGTTTGCCAAAAAATATATGATTTGGCAAGCAATTTGCCCGTGTGGAAAGCGAAGCACCCAATTCGCGACAAATGAAACGGTCAATTGGAAGGTATACCAAAAGTAATACCTCCAAAATCGTCTTCTTAATTTTCTGAGGTCACACGATGGTCCTACGATTTTCTGGCCGGATTTAGCCCCGTGCCATTACTTGAAAGGAGGTTTGGAGTGGAACGAGGCTAAGGTCAATTTTGTGCCGAAGCATCTCAACCCCCCCCCCCATCGCACCTGAGCTGTGGCCAATTGAAAAGTACTGAGCCATCATGAAGCAGGCACTTTGAAAGTATCCTAAGGAAGTAAAATCGGAGGAAGATATGAAGAGAAAACGGATTGCCACGCAAAAAATTGTTGTTCCAAATGTTCCACAGGACCTTATGAGTAGTGTAAAGAAGGTTCACGCATTTGGATATGGAATTGACATTGAATAAAACAAACATGGGAAAATATTCATAACATGTTTTATTTTATTGTCTGAAAGTTTGAAGATAATTGGTTAAACGGGCGAATTTTGCCGAATATTTGTGTGTCTCGCAATTTGATTCCGTATACCCTTTATATTTGGTAATCTCAATTCTGAACCTGTAGAGCGTTGAAAATTCGCCACTAGACTAAATATTGGGATAGACCAAATATAGTTAATAATTTAATATTACAATAAGACTAAAATTTACATGATCGTCGAGCTTGGTAACGTAAAATGTAATGCTCGATAATTAAAGGTGAAGTCATGAAAGGAAAATTTGGACTATAAGGAAAAGAAAAGTAATGTTTTCCAAATCATTTTATTTTTCAGTGATTCGTTACCATACGTAGTGTAACACACACAGTAAATGATTCTAATATTAATTAATCTGATCATGGTGAAAACTTCTAACCTCCACAAAAAAAATCTACGCTGGTCAACGACCGAGTTTTTAATTATTTTATTCCATCCCAAGTAACACAATGTGTTCTGAAATGATCAAAAATTAATCTTTAAGACATGATCTCATATATTTTTCTAGTACACAAAACTATATTATGGTATCTTATATTACCGAAACAGTGCATAAAATCAATCTATTTCAAACATTTTTAAGGTCCACAAAAGGTTTTTAGATACAGATTTAGGACTAATAATACGTTTTCAAGATACTTTGAATAACTTGCTTTCAACATGATGATGTCTAATCATGGTAGTTTCTAGCATCATAATAACAAATAGGTTATAATCAATGTAAAAACAATTGCAGACAACCATGGGAATTTGAGAAATGTCAAACGAACAAAAGAAAACAAAGACTGAATTTGAAAATAATTTTTGATTATGAGGAGAATATGCACAACTCATAATGAAAAAAAAATTGAATCGTTTTTGGCCATATCGATTATTTAATAAATATTAGAATTCTGAAGATGATTAACACTCAAAATGCTTACCAAGACGTTATATGCAAGTCAGTTTTTATGGTGCAACTTTTGGTTTTACTCTTACATAATTTATGCGCCATGAATTTTTGGATCTTTAATTCAACAAAAAATTATCTTATATTTTGCTATTTTGCTTAAATTATCAGAGATGCTGATGGAATCATCAAAAATCGTCATGGTGGATTATACACATGGTCTACACTGTCGATTAAAAGTGTTTTGAAAACATAAATAAATGTCCAGATTATCGAGCGATTCTCGTTCTTACTCAAAATTTATCATCTCAATCATTGACAAAAAAATACGCAGCTTTCGAAATATTAATGATGATAATTATAATTATCACCAAAAAAATTGAAAGCTGAGTTTTTCATTTCAATCTGTACTGTAGTTTATTCCATAGTTATGGCGTAAAGTTGAAATTGAATCTAAAATACATCTTTAGAGCAGTCTAATACCATACTTATGATGGTCCATTGTGAATTATTGGGATTAGTTATTATAACATCATAGTAACCATATTAGAGCATCTTCTAGTGAAATTTCGTTTGACTCTAGAATCGTGTTTTTAACAAGGTATCCGGCAAATGAGCTAGGTTCACTTTTTATTCGATATGGTAAATTAAGTAAAAATAATGAGGTTACATAAACAAACTCATCATACTCATAACAAACTGCTGTCGAATTTAATCTGTGTCTACATCTGCTAGTTTGACACTTGTGGAATTGAATTGTGATGCTCATGTATTTCTGCATTAATTTTCACTTTTTAATAACTTGATTACAACCTATTGATTATTGAGTTGATTAAACTACCTAGATAAGACTTCTTCATGTCAAAATTATATTATACAGTGCATCTCTAGAACTTCCATTGCGACCTGAAAGATGTTATAAAAATATCGATTAATTACGCTGTTTTGGTCACATTGAAGTCGAAAATAAAGTCAAATGTTCTAGAAAAATACATGAGTGAAGTATGAACGCAAATGTTCTGCGACAATATCTTCTCAGCTTGTGTACGACAAAAGAAGTTTTTCATTTCATTCTTAATACTCTTGTACAGCAATATTTAAAGATTACTGACCAAGAAGATGTTTTTTGTATTACTTGGAATATGTTCACAGACATTTGAAGGTAAATGAAACCTTCATGATAAGATAGAGTTTATTTTTACCACGACAATCCAAGAGATTGAGGTCCTATTTTCTTTATATAATTTTATTACCGCATCTTGAATTTTTCCAGACGGCAATAAGAACTAGATCCTTGCAATCAAAACTGGCATCAAGAAGCATTTTAAGTTGCATTTATAGAAGTAGCATTTGGCAAATGTCATTCTGTGTTCCTTAACTTATTTTTACGTCATGACATGTGAATTAAATTAAAAAAATGGTTTTGTAAATTTAAGAACAGACGCAAATACCTGTCTAACGGCCCGCTTCTTTTATGTGAATCCAAGAAGCCTCAAACAAAAAAGATTTTTTCTAAGAGTGTACTTCTAGCACTGTTTAAGCTATTTAGAAAAAAATATTGTCGTAATTGAGGAATCCAAGTAAAGCTAAACTGAGGTTAAACATTGTAGTATCTTAAACTGAAATAAACAATAACTTTCTGGCTTAACAAGCCTTTTTACAAGCGCGTAAATTTTCCCCTCGTTTAATTCCAAGCCAAGGAGGCGTAAATAACGAATTTACTTGCAATCTTTCATGCGCCATACCACAATGCTTGCAATCTTTCATGCAACAGGCTAGATTGAGGCGTTATTTTGCTTAAATTTACATGAAATATCCCATTAATTTCTGCCATATATAGCATTCCCTTTATGTGCATAAGATAACGCAGAAAATTCAATGTTTCTTTTTATCTGTGTATTTTTCTAACTGTATGTAATTTGTATCATCATTATCGACGTTTGTCTTCTCTTTAATATTAAATAACTTTGCCTAGACAGCTTAAAAACATTTTTCAAGAGCGCCATCTACGACGTTTAACCTCACTTTTGCGTTACCTGGATTGCTCCATCTTACCACATATAGGCATATAAAGGGCGATACGGTCGAAATTTGGTCAATATCAACTTGACGTATTTTTTAATTTTGCATTTAAAAACCTGAACACCCTCATTTTGAAGGGTGTGTGTGTAGAATGTTGCTCCTATTTTTATTTTGAATTCACTCTTCAGTTGTCAAAATGCCGTCCAAGCAAGAAGAGCAGCGTATCAAAATTTTGCTCGCGCATCGCGAATAATCCGAACTACTCGCACGCAAAGTTGGCAAAATCGCTAAAAGTTGCCAAATCAACCGTTACAAATGTAATTAAAGTGTTTGGGGAACGTTTGTCGACAGCCAGGAAGTCTGGATCGAGGGAAATCGAAAACCGGAAGCCGCTGGACGACAAAGAGGTTGCCAGTAGTTTCAAGCGAAACCCTAACCTATCTCTCCGAGATGCCGCAAATAAGCTGGGTGTATCGTCTACAACCGTGCATCGAGCCAAAAAACGAGCCGGACTATCGACTTACAAGAAGGTAGTGACTCCAAATCGCGATGATAAACAAAATACGACGGCCAAAGCGCGATCCCAGAGGCTGTACACGACGATGCTGACGAAGTTTGACTGCGTGGTAATGGACGACGAAACCTACGTCAACCGCCGACTACAAGCAGCTTCCGGGACAGGAGTTTTATACGGCAAAAGGAAGGGAAAGGTAGCAGATATTTTCAAGCACACGAAACTGTCAGAGTTCGCAAAGAAATATCTGGTTTGGCAAGCCATCTGTACCTGTGGCTTGAAAAGTAGCATTTTCATAGCTTCCGGGACTGTCAACCAAGAAATTAACGTGAAAGAGTGTTTGAATAAACGTCTGCTGCCTTTCCTGAAGAAACACGGTTGCTTCGTACTGTTTTAGCCGGTTGGCATCTTGCCATTACGGTAAAAAGGCCATGAAGTGGTACGCCGCCAACAACGTGCAGGTGGTTCCCAAGGCGGACAGAACCCTCCCAACACCCAGAGCTCGCCCAATTGAAAAATACTGGGCTGTTGTCAAGCGGAACCTAAAGAAGACCAAAAACTGCTAAGGACGAGCAGCAGTTCAAGGCAAACTGGCTTTCTGCGGCGAAGAAGGTGGACAAGGTGGCTGTACAAAATCTGATGGCAGGGTCAAGCGTAAGGCCCGGCAATTCGGATTTGGAAAAGCGGAAGCCTAACTGAATATTTTTCCTGAATTTTATACTAATTGAACTTGAAAAAGAAATTTAATTTGATTTTTAAATAAACGATTTCACCGATTTACACGCGTTTTCCCTTGACCAAAATTTTGACCGTATCACCCTTTAGTGAAGTGGTGAACTATCAAAATGCCGAAGATACCTGACTATGTAAGTTTTATGCTTAAAATAGTTATTCAATAAAACATAAAATATAAATTTTAGGTATGATGTTTTATTCTTATTTTTGTTTTCTTATTTTTCGTATTTTTTATATATCTTATATTTATATATTTTATATATATTATTTTATATAAACTATATTAAATATTTTATATATTTAATATTTATATATTTAATATATATAAAATATTATTATTTCTTATTATTTGTTGAATAACTATTTCTGTATAAAATTTACATGTCAGGTATCTTCGGCATTTTGATAGTTGGCAACTTACACTATATGAATCTTAATTAGATTTGATTCAAGGACATAATATCAAGATGTTAAGGATCTGGAAATTTAAATTTGAGATTCTTCATACTAATTCCCATACAAATTTTGAGTAGCGTGTGCAAAGCCAAATTAAAACAAAAAGTTTTCAAATTGTTTGGGGACTATCAGGACCCAAATTGGCGTCGATTAAGCTTAGGGGAGCATACATTTCGAAATTTGCATCTGCCTACTGCAGCAGCCAGCCGAAGTGTATCTATGAACTGTGCACTTCTAACAGGACCAGATATGTTAGCCTCTTTCATGTCGGTCTTCTGTCGCTTTCTGGAGCGGCGGTATGGGTCTGGTGATGTACTATCAAATGAGAATCAGAAAGGAGTATAAGAACGCACTACGCTTTCCGTAATAGATGTTGCGACTTTCGGGGCTTCGCACATTTTATAAATAATGTGCTATTTTCCTGTTCACAGTTCCTCTAAGTATTAATGAAGACGTTCATCCCTCAAAACGAAGTGTTCTCAGCCACGTAGTGCTCATGTAGGATCTGATTGGCTTCTTGTCGCCATTTACAGTTCAATGTAAAATACAGGATTTGTGGAGGGCTGGTTATGATTGTGACGAACCAATCGACGAAGAATCAGCGACGATCAACATGGATTCGTGCCGGAACGTTAACCGACCTCAAACCTTCTATCAATCGCTCCCTTCATCATGGATGGGATTTCATCTGGTTCAATGACATCGCTGTGGCAAGACTGGAAAGACTTGGCTTTGACAGCTCCTTGCTTCACTGGGTTCAAATCGTATCTTTGTGGCAGAACTCTCCAGGTTAAAAATGGCGATGAGCAATCCTCTTCGTTCCCCGCCTAGTCCGGCATTCCCCAAGGCAGTCATCTTTGGCCGCTGATTTTTCTCTTGTAATTCAACGATATCAACCTGTTGCTGAAATCTCATCGGTTAAGCTTTGCTAACGACCTTAAAATCTATACTCGCGTGGATTCGCTACGAAATGACTTACAGCTGCAAGAAGATTTAGAGATAGTACAAAGGTGGTGCGAGGTGACCTGTATGCTCTTGAATCAGGGAAAATGTACCGATGTCTTTTTCTAGGTTGTTTTTTCTAGGAAGAAGTCTCCTATTATCTTCGGTTATTCCTTGGTTAGAACTCCTCTGCAAGAAGACAACCAAGTAAAGAACCATGGTACTCACCATAAACTCACGTACAAAACTCACATGTCGTACACACTTAGAAATCATGAATTTTACACGAGACCTAATCCATGTTTATAAATAGCCGGAGAACGTAAAGTCGGGGAACGTAATGAAAGATTTCCTGTGAAATTATGTCTTCTGAAACTGACACATACGCAATTCAACAAAAGATGTGTTCGGTTGAATTTATTTTCTCATCTCTTTCAACACATTCTTATGCGCTAAAGGACGCTTGCATGTGTCGGTCTCAGGGACAGAAATTTACACGAGATTTTGGTAGTGTGTACGTCAAACGAAAGTTTCCCGAAATATCACCTTCATTTATCATACGGCTACAGAATTTCGAGACGTTGACTGCCTTGAGCCGCTGTACTGTTCGTTGGTGAGGTCCACCTTGGAATATGGATCCCCGCTCTGGAACACTCATTTCCAAAATGACGTCGAACTTATTGAGTCAATTCAACGACTTTTTATCCGACACGCTCTTCGTAGACTGCCTTGGATGGAACCTTTCAACCTTCCGAGTTACGAGAGTCGCTGCCTTATGATTCATTCATAAGGCAGTTATTGTCGTGGATTTGCTGTCTGGTCGAATAAACTGCCCTTCACTGCTTCACTGCTCCACTCCAGGCTCGTAGCCGTATCTTACGAAACGTCTACGGGACGAACTCTGGAAAGATGGTTTTGGGACGAACTCTGGAAAGATGGTTTTTGCCTCTAATTGAGTGTCGTCTGTTTTCGATTTTGATATGTCGTGAAACTATACAAGAAGACAGGTTTTGTTAGCGTTAAGATATTTTTTTTATCATTTGGACACCAAATTAGTCTGTTGATAATTAAATAAAAAAAATTGAATCAAGGATCAAAGTACGTTTGGAGATTGAGACAGCTAGAATTCCGAGGGTGTACTTTAGAAACACTTTATCGGGATTGACGATATTCAGCTTAATGTTTGTTCGTTGAGTCGAACAAAAGTGGCACCGCTGAAGTAGCTGACGATTCCGCTGCTGGAACTCCAAGCTGCTGTCGTAGGAGCGAGATTGGCAAAGATGGTGTGCAGCAACCATAGCATGAAGCAATCACGAAAGTTCTTCTGGACCATTTCTCAAACAGTCCTGTCGTAGATTCATTCTGATCAACGTCGGTACAAATTGTTCATAGGATTCCGCATTGGAGAGATGTTAGACCAAACCAGTTCGACGGCCTGGCGATGGGTGCCAAAGAAGGACAATGTGGCTGTTCGGCTGACGAAGTGAAACTGTTACCAGAATTTCAATACGGAAAGCGTTTGTTTAAGAGGACCGAGCTTCTTGTACCAGAACGAAACAGACTGGTCACAGCAATTAAAATCGCCTAAGAAAACTGTCGAGGAGCTTAGAACGTCTTACTTGTTTCATGACATCGCTGTACTGGAGCCTTTAGTTACCGCAAAGTGAATATCAAATTGGAATGCATTTGTTAGAAATATGGCGTGCTATAGACTGTTCCAGAAAGTATAAGCACAGTTTCAAAATAACAAAATAGTCATGTTTTTTTAGTTTTAATAGTTTTATTTGGCAAATCATATTTGTATTTGTGTTTTATATGATGTTTTACTCTCGTTTAATCAAAATATTTAATCATCATTAGCTTCTGCACAGTGGTATTTCCCACCGTTTTGACCACTTTTGGCCAATCTTTTTTAAATTTTTGGATGCCGTGCGCTAGTTTTATAAATTTTCGAAGCTTTGCTTTGGTTAAAGCCCAAAAAGTCTCGATTGGCCATGCCTCCGGGCAGTTTGGCGGATGACAGGCCATTGAAACAGCGGTACCCTCTAGAAACGTCCAGCCCCAAGTCCAAGTTAACTCCGATGCTGGGAAATAATCTAGCAGAACAGCCAAGGAACTGCCTTTCGACTTACGCTTTTCTCTCATCCATCCTTGAGACCACGAAGTTACGAAAAAGTCAATCCAGCACTTCCATGGACGATGTGGACACTGTTTTATCATACTTTATCTCGAACATCAACGCCACAGTAAAGAAGGTGGCGGGCAACTGCTTTTGGTGTAAAGCTCACTGAAATCATTCGAATCCGCCAGAAAGGCCCTCACCGTTCCAGCGACCATTTTGCTATACCGGGTTGGATGAATTACTTTGGGCCCGTGGAGGTCTCGTACGGTCGCAGTCATTCGGAGTGTTGGGTAGTTTTATTTACGTGTGTTGTAACACAAGCGATACATCTTGAAGTCGCCCAAGATCAGACAGCAGCATCGTGTTTGATGGTGATTTGGAGGTTCGTGGGACGCCGAGGAATTGCACTTGAGCTCTGTTTAGATAATGGAACTAGTCGGAATGCAGCAAGGAAGGAAATAGTGGGCAAGATTCGTATCATTGAAGAAGAACGTGACGATACCTACACCGATGCGCTCACGACGTGGAAGTTCATTCCTCTTGCCAGTCCTTACATTGGGGGCTCATAAGAACGGCTTGTACGTTCGGTAAAAGAACCAGTGGGGGTAAATCTCGATGGGAAAAAAGCTTACCGGTGAAATCCACCACAAGTAGCCCTAACCATTTCCTGCGAGGTGTATCCCCGAATGAGCCAGTTCGGGTTCCGCCACCTCCTCACTCCGCGGAAGTCCTTCGCAATGCTTACTATCGATCTCCCGAACAAGCTGGGCATCTGTGGCAGCGATTTGTTAAGGAATATATGTTCTTTTAAATTACTATTGCTCCTCTAGTTGTCGTAGAGATGACGTAATGAAGGCGTTTTGATACAGAAAGATTGTTTGTTCACTAATTATTTTTTTTTCTTGTAATTATTCTTAAACCTAATATTGTTTCCTTACAGTTTTTCTTTAAAGCTTAGAAAAACCTACAGAATGATATGCTTAGATTTTGTTTGTACGTTATTCCCTCTCGGAGATTCCGTGCAGCTGAATTCTTAACGACACCACCTTTACTGCATATCCAAACGTAAACGTGAATTGTTTTGTGAGTTGGATATATATTCCCAATTTTGACACGTACAGCAATCAACCTTATCATAAATCAATGTTTAAGCGAATCAATAATAGGAAACTTTAAATCACTTTTTATATACTACTTATAATGAATAGGATTTTTCCTCTAATGTTAGAAACAAACCATGAAATTAATAAAGGATGCTGCATAGCTACGGTGTGATGCAGAACACGTTTCTCATTACTTAGAGCACAGACTTAAAGGTTACGTGCCGCCTAACAAGTTTCCTGTATTACTGTAGCGTTCCGCTAACGAGCGTGGTGGTGGTGACCAGCTGTGGCTTTGCTCACAAATAGCCGCAGAATGGCAAGCGAAGGCGTTAGCATTTTATTCAGCAATGGAGAACTTGCAACTGATGAGGACGGCCGAAGGGGGCGGCAAAAAAATTAATTATGCATACACACAAACTGTATGCCGGTTGGCTACTATTATAGCATCATTGCGCATTGTATGGCAGCTTTGGATATTCATGTATGCCTATCAATACAGTAATTAAAGTTCATCTGTTGTTCTGGGCCACCATGTGCTCTGCTAGATCAATCAATTTCAGTAGCTACAGATGTATGTTTGAAGTCATTTCCGTACATTTGAATCGTTCCACAGTTTAACTATCGGCAAGTTTTGGTTCATACCAACCTTCACGCAAGGGCAACCACTGACGCATCCCATTTTGAATTCCAACGCAAGATTATTCAAACACAGTTTTAAGTATATGATGGCAATTAAATTTTCAATGACCGCAAGATGAGAGATTTTTCTTCTATTGTCCAAACAAGCTTGTTGAAATTGGCATAAAATACATATTTATCAAGGGAACCCCCATTGTGAAGCCACCCACCAGCCTGCCAAATTAATTAATCAAGGTTTTTTTCACAGTCTTATGGTTTTGCTTTTGTCTTCCATCTAAGAATGGGTCATTTTAATTTTTTACTACCGTTCATGCGAATTTCAGCTATTTGACTTACACTATCTACCTAATGAAACTTATTGGCCTTAATAAATAACTGTCGAAATGCATTATGAACACTTCTAGTGAGCTGGATTAAAGTCGCAGTAGAGATGTAACATAGAGATCAAGATTCAAGATTCTACTATGACCAACGACCGGCAGAATGGTGAATAAATTACCAAACCAGTAAATCACAATTAGAAGAACAGAAGATGAGGAGCCACGATTGAATTGTTATTTACCTCAGTCTTTACAAACACAATGGCTTAGCTAATACAAGGAATGCATGTTCACTATCAAAAGAATATTTGCCCGCAATGAAATTTTAATCCTGCTTATAATGTATGTAAACCAAACAATGAAAATGTAGCGAAGGCAGAGGGTAAGTGAACCAGCTTTGACACTAGTTTGAACGCAATAAGATTTTACTCGAAAAAACTGCACCAGACAAAAATGATCGAATGTTAAATAGCAAACACGAGGAAACACCACCTTGCCTTCGCCCCCTCTGAGATTTAAAGGGACTCTGGCGACACACATCATTCGATACATCGTACATAATCTGCCATAGCTGGTTTCGATAACGCTGCTCCCAGAATAAAACTCACATATTACGATACTTTTGTTTCTTTCCGTGTCACTCATTTGAGTAAGCAAACGATTCCTTTCTCTATCCGGCTCTATCTGTCGTTCCATGGTTGAGTCACAGAGTTCCTGTCCGGTAAATTCATTTGTACCTTGTTGTTTAATCAAAGCATTTGGCGTTTCCGATAGTTAAGAATCTGCCGTTAATAACCAACGACCGTTCTAGTGGTTCCCTGAAGGTCTTGCTTGTCCTCAGTTAATTCAGTAAAGGGTGTTTCGATCAAAATTTGGTGGACTTTAACTTGACGCATATCCTTTCATCGTGCATTAAAAAAATTGCACACCCCTTATTTTGAAGATGTGTGCGTAAAGAATCATGTCTCTATTTTGATATTGAGATTAGCAGTTCAGTTATCGCAATGTTGTCGAAGGAAGAGAAGCAACGCATCAAAATTTTGCACGTGCATAGCGAAAATCCGAACTACTCTCACGCCATGTTGGCGAAATTGTTACCAACGTATTAAAAGTGTTCGGAGAACGTTTGTCGACAGCCAGAAAAGCTGAATCGGAGGGAAATCAAAAGTCGGAGGCCACAGCGACGACAAAAAGAGTTGCCCGCTGTTTCGAGCGGAACCCCAACCTCTCCGTCTGAGATGTCGTGAAGAAGCTAGGAGTGGCGCCTTCAACCGTGGATTGAGCTAAAAAACGAGCTGAACTGTCGACGTACAAGAAAGTGGTGACACCAAATCACAACGATAAACAAAACACGTCAGCCAAAGCACGATCGCGAAAGTCGTACAAGACAGTGCTGACGAAGTTTGATTGCGAGGTACAGAACGATGAAACTTACGTCAAGGCAGACTTGAACCAGCTTCCTGGACAGAAATTTTATACGGGAACCTGACGGGGAATGGTGTCAGATATATTCAAGCACATTAAACTGTAAAAGTTCGCGAAGATATCTGGTATGGCAGGCCATCTGTACCTGTGGCTTGAAGAACAACGTTTACATTGCGACCGGAATCGTCAATCAGGAAATTTATCTGAGTGAGTGCCTATTCTCTTCTGGTGGGATTTGACATCTTGTCATTGCGGAAAAAAATGCTATGGAGTGGTATGATGCCAACAACGTTCAAGTGGTGCATAAGGACAAGAACCCTCCCAACACGCCAGAGCTCCGCCCAATCGAACAATATTGGGCCATCGTTAAGCGGAAACTTAAGAAGACTCAAAAATCTGCTGTGAGCGAGAATCAGCTAAAGGCGAACTGGCGTTCTGTGGCGAATAAAGTGGAAAATGAGACTACACAAAATCTTTTGGCAGGTATTAAACGGAAGACCCGACAACTCGCATTCTGTAAATATTTCTCCTGTATTCTGTATTAACTGAACTTGCAAAAGAAAAAGAATTTGACTTATTAATAAAAGCTTTGATCGACTCACACACATTATTGTTTGACCCAATGTTGATCGGAACACCCTTCATTATTAGCATGGTAAAGTTCCTCCATTGCTTCGCAGTCTTCTTACCTCAGGCTTGTCTGTACCGTTCCACAGTTGTTCTGTGCCGTCAAGCCAGGTATTTTTTCGGTTTGGTGCAGAACCTACGCTGGAAGTGCCACTATTGCAATGCTAGCGATGGTGGTTTGAATATTTCTGCAGCCATCGTCAAGAGTAGCTGCGCCAAAATGCTATTCTGTCGTTATGGAAGCTTCTATTTGTTGCACGTATTCCTGGGCAACTCTGGATTCTCGTGGCGGCTCAATGTTTGTTCGTGGCCTCCGAATTCGACGAAAGTTGTACACCGTCAAAAGTTTGGAGTGCATACATACTGCAAATAGGTAGTGATCAGAATATGTATTCACACTGCCAACGTTTAATTTGGATTCACACTGAAAAGAACTTCGGAGAAACAACCCTTGATTAAGCTACGACGCCACCAAGGAAGGAACAGCGAATGTCTACTCCAATCACAGGATACAGGAACATCAGCAGGCGGACAACAAGCAGGATCGATCAGGGATGTTTCAGCAAAGGAAAAATTAGCACTTTTTACCTTTCTTTGTGTCTATAACTCTATTCTTCGTTACCGAGTGACTAGGCACGCTATGCATTTGTTGTGTGTCTCGATGTAAAATAAGGAGTAAAACTAAACTAGCGCAAAACAATATGAATGGGTGCAGTTTCAAAGCAAATGATTGCTGATTGGTTTTAGGTTCCTATTGCTAATGATAGTAGAGAAAGCCGTTTGCCCGTGGCTTTATCGGGGTCAGTGAAAACAAAACACAAAGAAGGGAAGAGGAATAGGGAAATATTTCAGCTGCATTGATTCGTCCAACATTGGAAATGCGGCGTGACAACTGCGTCGGCATAATCGCCTGAAGAATGTTGGTCTTCTCTATCGCGGATGCGAGCAGACATCGGAGAAGAATTTACCATCGATTAGAACATAGTTGTTTTGGTTCTCTGTTCGTTGGTTTGGTCTTCAATGGGCTTCGTGAATGTCTTCGCGGAAAAAGAAGATACCTCGGACTTCTAGAATACGAGAGGCCGTAGATTCTCGTATCGTTGGCCGTTGCCACTCTATGCAGCTTCACCAGTTTGTACATTGCCATCCTCAGCATACACATTCCCGCCTTGATCGAAAAGCATCCAATCATGCGTTGACGTGTTATTCCGAGCACTACAAACAAGGACTGCATAGTCAAGAAGAAAATGGATATAGTTTTTGGCTCAGCAAGTACCAGCACAGCCGTCCGAAGCTCGGCCCAAGCATACTCAATGATGCTTTCGGGACCAAAGAGGTTCTGCAGGGTGTTCAATATTCGAATACACTTTAAAAATGTGTTTAAAAAAAATGAAAGTATGGGCTGTATCCGCAATAATCCGGACACCTCAAAACATGAATAGAACATAAATTTCGCATTACATTTCTGTCGTAGTTGTTTATTTCAGATTCATGGGATGTGTTTTAACAATTCGTGAAGACAAAACATAGTTATTCGGTATTTGCATAAAATTTTCGAACTTTGCGCTTAACTCCGTCCATTAGGGTTTGTACAGACTCTTCAGAAATCGTAGGAGCCGTCTTTGTCCAAATTTGATGTGTTTGATGTCTTTGATTCCTTGCTTCTTTTCAGAAAGCTTCCGCTTCATCAGAGCCCAATATCGATCGATTGGTCGTAGCTCTGGGTAATTTGGCGGGTTTGAGGTTTTAGGTACAATGCTCACTTGATTTGCTTGGTACCACTCCATCACAGTTTAAGCATAGTGGCATGATGCCAAATCGGGCCAGAACAAAGGTTTTGTGACTTTTGATGATGGGTAGCAATCGCTTCTGCAGACACTCTTTCTGATAGATCTCCTTGTTGATTGTTCCTGTAGTGATGAAAGATTTACTCTTTTTGCCACACGTGCAAATTGCTTGCCACACAAGGTATTTTTTAGGAAATTTCGATGCCTTCTTCGTTCTGAAATGCTCAGCTGTAGCATTTCTGGCCATATCAGAATAAAAAGCCAGCCCTGGAAGCTGCTTGAAATCCTCCAGGAGATAAATTTCATCGTCTATAACAACGCATGAAAACTTCGTCATATATTCGCAGTACAACCGTGATTTTGCTGCCTAGTTCTGTTTGTCGTTGCGATTTGGAACTGTTTTTACTTTATACGACTTAACTCCCAAACGTTGTTTTGATTTTTGGACAAAACCAGGCGACATCCCTATTTTACGAGCCACCGTTCGAATGGAGAGATTTGGGTTTTTCGTTAATATCCTTTTCACCTTTCGGTCCATGACACGATCAGCGCGTCCAATGTTTTTGTCACTTCTCGGTTTCCTCTCCACCGTAAAACATTCCGAAAATGTTTTGAGCACATCGTGAACAGTGGATTTAGGCAAATCCAATGTTTTTGCAAGGTCCCGTATTGACAAGTCAGGATTTGCCGTACGCCCGTACAAAATTCGCTCGCGCACTTGTTTTTCTTTCGTCGCCATCTTGAATACTAAACATGAAATGTGAACATCAATCATAGTCTTGTTCATCACAAAACGTGCAATATTTCAATAGTTACAACGATTTGAAGGTGTCCGGATTAATGTGGATTTTACGAGATATTATTTTCTGATTGAATTTTTATTCAAGCAATGTTTATTGAGAACCTTTACGAAATATTAACAGAGACAATCTTAGAAATGAGCTTCTTAAATTGGTCCACAGTACTCACTTTATGTTCGCTCAACTTGGCCAGCATGTCCAGGGCATTAAGGTCCAGGGAGCTGGGTGGTCACAAAATCAAATTCTCCTGACACCACACTTGGACGATATTCACCGTGTGGACCGGTGCGCCATCCTGTTGAAAGACTCATTTCCGTAGCGGTCCCAAAGTGTCGGGACTACAACTTTCTCCAGAACCGTTAAAGTGTCAGTTTGGCTCTGTCCAGCCTCTTCATTGTTGTAGACTCGTTTACGTTTCTTGTACAGTTTGTATCCCAGGTCTTTTAGTTTAGGTTTTGTTAAAAATAGCCGCTCAATGCTCACTTTTCTATATTTCCTATACTAAGGAGTGAATCGAAAATAAGCTATCCACAAACTTTCTTTCAAATTATGTTGAAAACCGATATTTTATTCATACAAAAAATTGATCCTTTATTGTACGAGGTTAAACTTGAACATAATGAAGACCGGATGAAATTTAAGTTATTCCTTCACGAATTTTCGAACTTTGTATCGAATGCTCTTCATCAAGTTCCGGACAAATGTTGCATCGCATTTTTTGGACGCTTGAGCCCAAATTTCTTTGAACTCCTGCATGTTCCCAGCTGCCTTACCAGGTCTTCTTGAAGACCCTCTTCACGATTGCCCAGTAACGTTCGATGGGTCGAAGCTGAGGGCAATTTGGTGGATTGATATTTTTCTCAACGAAACCTATACCCTTTTCCGCAAGCCAATTGAGAGTGGTTTTGGCATAGTGAGCCGAGGCTAAATCCGGCCAAAACAGTGGAGGTGTACTATGCTTCTTATAAAAAGGCAACAATCTCTTCTGGAGACACTCAGATCGATAGATTTCCGCATTTATAGTTCCGGTAGTGTAAAAAATGGTTGACTTCAAACCACAGGAACATATTGCTTGCCATACCAGTACCTTTCGACCGAATTTCTCCACTTGAATCGACCTGTCCGCATCGCTCACATACTCCCCAACGACGGCAGTAAAGTATTGTGGACCTGGAAGGGTTTTTGAGTCCTCCTTTACATAGGTCTCATCGTCCATCAAAACTCATGCATCCGGACGCTGCAAAAGACGCGAATACAATTTCCGGGCCCTTGTTGCTGCTCGCTTCTTCTGTTCTGCACTTTGTTTCGAGATTTTCTGCTTCTTGTAGGTCTTCAGGTGGTTTCGCCTCTTGATACGCTGGATCATTCCGACACTCGTTCCTGCTTTTTTGGCCAAATCACGTATTGACATTGATTTGTTCTTCATGATTAGAGATACCACTTTCTGCTCCAGTTTCGGGTTGGAAGAACCGGGTTTTCTGCCTCTTCCTGGTAGCTCATCCAAAGAATAGTATTCCCCAAACTTATTAATGATGGTTTTAACACTCGCATGATGAATTCCAAACCGTTTCGCCAATTTTCGCATAGTAATACCCTTCTCACTTAGCCATCTGTCCAGAACCTTAATTTTCACTTCCTATTCAATACGCGACATTTTGAAAACGCAGAATTTGAACCGCACAAACAAGTAAACAAAAGAAAGCTGACAGTCAAACGCACAGCATGCAGTGTTCAGAGCATAAAAACCATCACAAATACATGCGTACAACGCAAATGTATGTGGATAGCTTATATTCGATACACTCCATAGCTAAGTTCCTGCAGTGCTACGACTTCGAAGATGCGTGGTTGATACTCGTCGGAAATTATCCTACTGCAACTCGGAAAGCAGTATGACTTGCAGTTCCATGTTCCGAATTTTCAATTGTCAATTATTTGTCGCCACGGTCTTTTACGATTATTCGGCACGTGCTGAACAAGAAGCTAGGGACCACAGTGGGATCTGATTTAATACTTTCAGGTACGCGAAGTCCCAACCCAACAAACATCAGTGTCAATTTTGGGCTTATTAGGTTCATCAATCTCCCGTTGTTGATAAATGACTGATCAAGAATACCTTTCCCAACAAACGTCAATGCTGGATAACCGCTTGTTCAAACGAATTTATAGAATATATTCAGCTTTCTATGAGAAAAGCTGAACAACTACTCCAAATTTGTTTGGGAAAGGTATTCTTGATCAGTTATTTATAAACAACGGGACATTGATGAACCCAAAAGCCTGAAATTGCATGATATGCTGTAATTTTTTTTTTTGCTTAATTATGGTGATTCTCAGCCTCCTGGATTGGTTCATCATCTAGAAGCATGCTGGGAGAACATCCTATCATTCAAATCGCTAACATCGGTAGATTACGATGTGCTGGGTACATCTTATTGGTGTTACAGGAGGGTCCGGAGAATATTTCAAGCTAAACAATGCATTAGGTCCTAAGTAACATTGGGAGACTCTCTTTGTCGACTTTCTCTTTGCGTTCCTACGGCTATGTAATAACATATTCAAGTATTTGCAACATACCCCTAGATGCACACTTGTTGCAAATCAGTAAAATTTACTTCAATATGACTCAATAAGATCACAATCAAGTTGCTGCAACTAGTTATGATGGTTAAGTGTTACGTGGGACAGTATGGTAGTATAAAGTTTGATTAAGGATCAAATACGTCGAAAACATCAGCAAATCGTTTTACAGACAAACCAAAAAGAAAGTCGACGAAGAGAATATCTGTAACTTAGGACCTAAGGCATTATTCACATTGATTTTCTAAAACGAACCGACTGGAGAAGAATCGATCATCGATCAAGAGGAACGGGATCTGCAGACTCCCGGCAGACTGTGAGGCTGGTGGATTGGAACGTATAATTTGAAAATGTCTGCTGTGTACTAAATAGTACATCGCAAAAGAAAAATATTTTCTTAACCATTAATAAATAATGTAATTAATAATAATCTTTTATTTTTTTCCTTGCAGGTAAGCACTTATATATTTGTAATCATGGTTTTTAGTAAGTAATAAATATTTAAGAATTGGTTGGGTTTTGCTGTTGGTTTCTTAATTAAAAAATACTTTCAGCCTGTGGCTGGTTCGTCTCTGATGCAACAAAACGAACGAGAACAGAGGCTTGAAGGTAGGATTGTAGGTCCTGTTTAAAGATGATCTGCGTAATATGTACAGGGTGTCTGCAAATTACGAACTTTGTCGGCATCCCTCAACACAACCAAGTGGATTAAACTAAGCATACCTTGGGCTTAAGATCGTGACCCATTGTCTTATTACGAAGTAAGTGTGGTACAGTTGTGATTTCTAATTCATTCAAGATGAAGCCGAATGAGTTGCGCGCAGGCGTAATTAAAATTTATCGAAAAGCAAAAACTGTTTCAGTGATTGCAAAGATCCTGAATATGGCAAAATCTACAGTGAGTGACGAAATAAAACGATACCAACAGCTTGTAATTTGTATTTGTATTTGTATTTAAAATAATTCATCTGACAATGGGTAGACTTAAAGAATAAAATTTAACTAATAAATTAGTAAAAACACGTTTCTCTTAAAAGCTAGTTCAATGCCGTTCTTATCCGATTCGCGAAACGTCCAGATGGTTCATTAAGTAAACACAGTAAACACACGAATACATCCTGAAATCGGTTCATTGTATCTAAACACAGTCCGGTGAAAAATTGGTTGCAGCAACGTAGAGTTCTGAAGAGTTCTATTCGGTACCCTAATGTTCAACATAGAAAGTAGTTCGGGGGCATCCGCTTCAACATTCAACAGTTTAGCAATAAACAACGACTGCAACAACGAGAGTATTGCCATCAACGTAGTAGTCAAATAGATGACCGCGTAGGGAGCGGAAAAAAGCGCACCGTTCGGACTTCACAAATGCGCGAGATTATCCGGCGACGAATCAAGCGAGATTATTTGATTTCCATCCGAGAGTTGGCGAGATCACTGAAAATTTCAAAATCTTCCGTTGAAGCCTTAGTTTACGATGATTTGAAGCCTCAGTCATATAAACTGTGCAAGAATCACTACTTGAATGACACCATGAAAGCAAACCGGTTGAGAAAAGCAAAAGTTCTTCTGAACCGCTTATCCGAGAGCCGCTATCGGTCAGTGCTGTTCACCGATGAAAAAGTTTTCACAATCGAGCAGCTTCACAACCACCAAAATGATCGGCAGTTGCTTCCTCCTGCTTCCCAAAATCGTAGAAGTATTTCAAGTAGTCATCATCCCACGTGGTTTGGTGGTTTGGATCATGGTTTGGGCTAGAATAACTCATTCCGGTAAAACCCCTTTGATCTTCATCGACAAGGGGTTGAAAGTGAATCATTCGGTATATCAGAAGCTACTTACTGACACAGTAGCTTCCTGGGCATTGCTGCATTTCGGTAAAAATGAATGGATTTTCAACAAGACTGGGCGCCGGCTCATGGAGCAAAAAAGAATATTAGTCTTTGCGAACGCATTTTCTCAAGCTTTTTAACGAAAGATGAAAGGCCTTCTAACTCACCAGATTTGAATCCGATGGCCTATTCGGTATGATCCATCCTGGAGTCAAGAGCCTACAGTACACCACGAACATCACCATTTTGTTATACGGATAATATTCGAGCACCCTGTAGTAGATGAACTGGCTCGGTGCTGTCTCATGCTGGTCGTGGTATTCGGTTTCATATGTCCTTGTCGTGTCCTTTCGGTCGGCTTCAGCAGCCATGTTTCTCACAGCGAGGTTGACGGGAGCATCAGCACCAACGCTTCTCTGAGCAACGACTGTTCGCCAGTGCACCCTCCATGTGCTTGCTGCCGCCAACTGCGTTCATATAGCCACTGCACAGCTCCACACTTGCCGAAATACTAAAGCAAAATCTTCTTCTTCTGTTATTTTTGAGAGGGACTTTTTCCCTTCGGGTCATTCGTCCCTACTAAAGCAAAATGTAAAGGTGTACCCCTTTTATAACCTTCGTGGTTGCCTAGGAGACGTTCGTTACTTAAATATGAAGTCTGCGCTTGGAAAGAATTGTATATTTGGTAAATTTTCTATGAAAAATCGACATTACAAGACACCGCCTTGTATTAACTTTATTTTCAATAGCTTAATGTTTAAAATTAATCAATTTCAATATTAAAATTAATGCATAGATATCTTTCCGATAGATTTGTGCAAATATTTTCAAAATCGGTCCTGAAATGAATTAGTTATTTACGTTCAAAGCCTATATATTTTCCGTGACGCTCCAAATTTGTACCCCAATATTGAAAACACAGACGTAGCCCTCAAAAAAGTAGCCTCAACCCGGAATCTTACTCCAAACGCTTTGATGATATTTCCCATATAAACTTGCGTCAAACAACCCTATTTAAATATATGTAAATGTTGACAGATTTGAAATAAATTTTAACCAGAGGCTCAAAGTGAAATGGAAATAAGTAGCTTTGAGATGCGGAGGGTGATATTTTCTTCTTGATCTCCCTAGTTTTTACAAACAGGACTACGCTTTAAATTTTCAATTCAAAGTAACTGTAATTCAAGTTCACTTTGCTCCCAGTTTTTTTTTCCAACCTATGCGATTGTTTCAGAAGCCTATCAAATTATTTAACCGTAAACAAACGTTCCCCACTTCTCAGTCAAAGTGCAAACAAACGTTAATATTAATGTCTTTATTGTGATGCATACCCCAACCACCTCTACCGTATTCAAATATGGATCGCTTCGGTTAATGATATGCTTTGCTAATTTATGACCCATGATAAATGATCCGGCACCCAACAACCGCAATCCACAAAACCGATGCCCTGTAATTGAAGTCGTGCCGTACGAACCTCGACCATCATAGACCACGGGTGACTTAACGGCAAAGAATCCGGCTGTTTGAGTGTGAAATAGTTAGTTGGCGCCATTCAGTCAGCATAGGGAAATCTGCCTCTCTGAGTTGTGAGTAATGTCGGGTTCGGTTTCACGTAGGACGACCGTCAATGTCATTCGAGCGGAATATTAAAATCAATATTGAGATTGCAAGTAAACAACACTGCGATGCTCAGTGCATAAATATTTCACATTTGACGTATAAATTTGCTAACATGAATAGAAAGCAGTCAGCTAAAATTTCCTATTTATTATATGTAAGAGCCAGTATAAAGTCCATCATAAAATAAAAATTAGGAGAAAAATCAATTTTATAAACGGCGGAAGTTTTTCCGATCTTTTTTTTTTTTTAATTTTTCAAATATTCCAGAATAACTTCAACGCAGCACAATATAGGGTATAGCACTACCACATATGTGCCCATTTTCGACATTTCGGAAACATCAACTATATCGATGATTTGGGTATGAAAAACTAAGTCACAAATCTCACACCTTAGTTGCATTCAATAGCTACAAAACATTATCTATATGAGATCATTTCATCAAAATGTATACCCTCCCTCCTCGAAAACATAAAAAACACTCCAAACGTAACCATGTTTTCCACCAACAGCAGATTGTTGAAGTGGTTTCAATGGCGTTTAAATGTGTTGTTTCGGAATTCAAAATCGTACGCTAGAAGTGTGGAAGCAGTGTGGAATGTTCAGCAATATCTCATGAGTAAGTGATCTTGGTAGACCTTAAACCTCTTAAGTACTAAATAACATACTGTGAAATTTACGTTTCTTTCTTTCATTTATAATAGTGCTGGATGAATAAAAGAGCCGACATTTGTTGCTACACCCAAAATAGAAAAGCAAGATTATTTAGCAATTTCGTATAGTCTGGTTTCATTTTTCACTATAGATCGTGACATGAGAAAAAATGAAACACATCAAATTGGTTTGAAAAATTCGATGTGTGCGTCAGGTGGTGCAGTGTTTTATTTGATGAGTGTAAGATTCGAGTCCGATGATGGCTCACATAATCTAAACTAATGTCACCATTTTTTAAAGCATCCCGGAAAATGAAGACTACTTGAACGTACAGGAGGATTCAAAGGAATCCAAAAAATTTAGCGTTTAAATTAAGAGTGTTTGAAGTTGCTCGACTACTTCGAATCAAGGGAAAAAAGAAAGCGTGATCTCCCGTATCAAATGCTTCAATATAGGGTTAAGAATGTGATTATTTGTATTCTATCGATAGGAGATGCTAGAAAAATTAGTTAATGGTCCATTTGCCTGGTGGTTGGATCAAAAGAGCTTTTTCTAATTCACATAAAGGGAATGCTAGATTTGTCAAAAAATTAATGAGATATTTCATGTAAATTGAGGTCAGATAACGCCTGTATCTAGCCAGTTGTATGACAGATTACAAACATTGTTGTATGGTGCATGGACGATTGCTTTCAACTACGTTGTTTACGCCTCCTTTGGGTTGAAATTAAACGAGAGGAAGTTTTACGCGCTTGTTAATATAAATTATTTTTTTCTGTGTATGTATATCTTTGAGAAGATTTTTTGATCATTATATTGAACAAATTATAGCTATGCCTGTGAGCAGGTGGCGCGGTAACTAGAATCATGTCGAAAAAGTGAACCAGCATTAACAAGAGCGTCTTCTGGTTAGTGTTTTTTTCCTAAATACTCAGGTACACAGATAAAAAGAAACATTTAATTTTCTGCGTTATCTAATGCACATAAAGGGAATGCTAAATTCGCCAGAAAATTATTGGATATTTTATGTAAATTTAAGCCAGATAACGCCTGATTCTAGCCTGTTGTATAAAAGATTGCAAACATTGTTGGATGCAAACATTGTTTACGCCTCCTTTGGCTTGGAATTAAACGAAGCGAAATTTTACGCGCTTGTTCAAATTAATAATTTTTTTCTGTGTATTGTAGTGCAGCCCAAATTTAAGCGGTGCAAACCTAGCAGAACCATGCGAAATTCAGCAAGGCGTATCGTCGAGAGCGCATACAGGACCATCTCGTCGGAAGCAGTACTCATTATTGCGGGAATGATCTCTGTCACGGCGAGGTTAACTTTCATTTGGCGCAGTTTCTATCAGGTCATTGCTGCTACAGGAAGTTTGTGAACAGATTCGTACATGTGGAGTCCCCTCTTTATGCGGTATGCGCAAACGTCGAAAAGACAACGAAGCACGTACTTTTTGACTTTTTAAAGGGCTCCAATGGCTTATAGAGAAGCTGACAGTAGCAGTTTAGCACTTAGTTTGCTGCTGCTGAAAGGCAAAATCATATTCCTCAAGAATTTTAACTAGAATGTAGTCCTGGGTGAACCTGATGGGAAACAAGCCTAGCTTCAGGACTCTGTGTTGAGTTAGTTCCAAGGACTTCCTTTGCCTTATGAAACAAAAACTACACACATACATACACACAGCGTTTACGGAATCATTACCCAGATCATGTTAACCCTGTAACGAAAATCCTGGGAGAACCAAGAAGTGAGTGGTTGAGCTCACTGGGTTATAGGTCTCAGGGAATGTTCTAACGAATACCCTAATCGATTGCGTAAATATGTGGGAGCTAAATTTCTCTTCGTAATTCAATTTCGGGAGAACTTCCAAGGCGGGGAATTTTGCGCCAGTGTGGGGTAGATCCACTGTCAGGGATTACTTGAGTTGTTGGGGCTAAAATGTGGAAGAAGTTTCTCTGCCGGAACATTCTACGGTGGAGTTGAGCTAATTCTCCGCCGGGTACTGCCTGAATAAAGCGGGTACACACAAACAAACATGTAGTTCGTGATTCAATAAGTTTAAAAAGCCCATAAATGGTTACTTTACAGTACTTTTATAAAAACTTCAAAGTTACAGCATTAGTGGAAACGGACACGGAATCAGTGCATTTCTTCCATTTTGTCCACATTTGTTGGATGTCCTTGACGTCAAAATCGCTACTTTGAAGTTGTTCAGTATTTTTCGTTTGGTCGAAATTCCGGACAATTCGGAGGATTCATTGGCTTGGGGACAAAATCGATCTTGTTGGCAGCATACCACTCCAGAACCAGCTTGGAGTAGTGGCAGCTGTCCAAATCCGGCCAAAAAATATCTTTGCCCTATATGCTTGCGGATAAACGGCAATACACGCATTCTTCGATGTAAACTTGGGATGGCATCGTAGAGGATGTGACGAATAATTCCATTTGCAGACCATAACTGCAAATCGCTCAACAAATCTTGGCCTTCTTCGTGAACTCTTTGGCAAACCTGAACTTGAATGTTCCCGACACATCTCCATGTCCAGTTGCGATGAGAAACTTTTGACCGGGTAGCTGCTCAAAATCGAGTATGACGTATGTTTCGTCATCGATCAAAGTGCAGCCCTTGTGTTTCGTCAAAACACGGTCGAGCAAGAGCCTTACTCGATTTTTGGCCACGGAGTACAGTTTCATGTGCTGGGTCGGATGTTTACTGGCTTTGTTCGACTTGTATCCTTCCCTGGCAAGGGTGTTCCGCACCGTTTGAAAGTTGGTGTTGTACCTTCTGGCCACATCTCGGATCGAAAGACTGGGGTCGGCTTTAACGCATCTCAATACCTTGCTGTGCAGCTCACGATCCCTGGTTCTAGTATTTTTCGTAGGTTCACTGATTCCTTTCCAAACTCAGGGTTGTAGGTTTTGAGCACTCGACAAACTGTTGTTTTGGCATCTTCAGCACTCAAGCCAGCTTATTTTAATTATTTCTAATCGCGATCGACTACTTTGATCAAACTTACACTAGTTGTTCGCTATAGAAGTGTTAACAAACCTCTGTCAGAGATTTTTGATTCACAACACTAGAGGCCTCGCACTAGCACAGTGGCGCGTGAGCAGTGTACCAATTTACTTTCAGTCAGCCACATCATGCTCCTAACAGGACGGGTAACTGAATGGGGACAGTTACTAATATAACTAACTGAAGCCCACAGGCCAAGAACGATGTATGATATAGCTGAAAGACAACTGACTTAAAAGCAGGTCACCGAAAGACGAATAGAAAAAAAAGTAACTAGCTACTAACTGGAGCTAGAGGGCTGAGCATAAAGTGTTCCGTACAACACATTACACCTAGTGGGTAGTCACGCAAGTGAATCGCACACAGTGCCAAACCTGGTACACACTGGCATTAGCGTGAACGTCACATGACAACACCCAGATAACCAATAAGTAGTTTCAAAGCGACTTAACGGCAGCATATCATTCAATAAAATTGTTTTAAATGCAACATAAATGCCGCTTTTGGCCCAATATATGGCTGCTTTATTACAATGCTATGATAATGCTTGATTAATGTTACTTTGCATTCGAAATGCTTGTCACAGGCTACATGCATTTAAATAGCATTTGAAATTCAACTTAACAACAAATAGCATTCAAGATAATCATATAATGCTAATATAATGATTGTAGCATCTGAAATGCAAATTTGAGGTTGATTTACTGCATATGCTAGTGCTTATTTTTAAACTCCTAGATGTATGAAAAAAAAAGTACAAGATACGCTAAATTGAAGTCAGACTACGTAGTAATGTGTAATGAATGTTATAATCATTTGTTTCAATATGTCGTGACGGTCACCATTTTTAGAATTTCTATATGACATGCTGCTTTTCGCAAAAGCTTGCTTTATATTTGCACTTCAAAATAATAGGGTACAGGGTGCGGCAGAAAATAATGCGAAAATGTTCAAACTTGAGTATTGGGTTAATTCGTGTTGCTAGTGACTAATTTCTGTTGAAAGTGTATTTGTTTATGTTTACTTTCAAGTGCTGCATCTAAACATTCTATTTGTTTTATTGCAAATTCGTCAAAATGTTCGCGAAAGGAGTGATCACCAGTTTGTTGCTCACCCAGAAGATGCGGAAAGAGATTGCTAAGGTGGTAGGGTGAAAAAGTGAAATTTAAATTTTAAACCAAACATCCGGCTGGTGTCATGATGTTTGGCTTGGTGGCGTCCAACGGTTTGAAAATGCCAGTTGTTTTCATTGATGCTGGAGTTAAAATCAATACCGAAGTGTATATCGGTATTTTAAAGGACCAAGTGCTTCCCTGGGTGAAGGCCAACTTCTCCGAGGACCAAAACGATGTCCTAAAGCAGGATGGAGCACGTCCAATCGAACCCAACAATGGTTGAACGATAACATGAAGGTTTCGCCGAAGGATTTGTGGCCCCCTAGCAGTCCAGATCTTAATCCGTTGGATTATTTGATTTGGGCATATGTTTAAGCACGAGCCTGCAATACATCACTCCCTAGTGTGAGAACCCTGAAGTCAACCATAACACGCACATGGCAGTAAATGTCGGCGGACTGCATCCGAAAGCCATTGCTCTGGCTTCCGGCTTCGGCTCGAGGATGTTATTCATAAAAATGGAGGACACATTGAATAAAATTGTTCAAAATGACTATATGAAGATAACTGCAATCGAAAATGTTGTTATTATTGCTTGAATTAGTTGAAAATGGGACTTGAAGAAAATAGAACAAATGTTTGCATTATTTTCTGCTGCACCCTGCATTGCAACTAACCCATTATAAACTGTCAATACATGCGAAATGAGAAAAATAAATCGACAGTGATGTCAACTCCAGTTCTGTAACATTGCACTAAATGGAATGTGAATCTGTGAAGAAAAGTAGGGAACATGTCAAACTTTGACCTCTAGGGACCAACAGGAAGAACGACATGAATTGTAACGTGTTAATGACACATGGAATCTCTGCGAAACGCAAAGTGTACATGAAAAACCCTAGCATGGAAGACAATCTTCTCAAGAGCCGGATCACCATCGCATGCAGCTCCTTGCGCGGTTATTTCAAAGAAGAAAAAATCTAAACCGATCATATTTCAATTCCCACGGTAATTGACAAATTGTGTAACGTGTTAAATCTCCGCATTCAAAGTAATTTATCCATCAATCTCTTCCGAGAGCTAATTGCAAGGCACGAAAATTCTGTTCAATTAGGGCACTTCTACATGTATGAATTCTCGGTGTGCATTTGCGCGGTTTTCTCAACATCCCAACACCTTCAATTACCCTTTTCTGAAATTATAGACCTATATGTATAACTCATGTGATGACCGCATCGAAGAACTACCGAATGCAAGAGAAGTGCAAATAAAGTTAGCAACCCGCTTCGTACTGTACGCAAATAATGGTTTTATGCTCCGGTGCTTTTTGCACCCTAGCGAAAATAATGACTTTTTGAATCTTCTTCAAATTAGTGGGTGGAACTGTTGGCATGTGGATTTATTGCTTGTTTTATTTTTGGTTCTCCTTGACTGTTTGTTGCATAATACCGTCTTATTCATCCGGTGGTTTTGCCGGAGGTTTTAGTATGGCGGAATTTTAGTTTTACTTAGTAAGCCATAAAGCAAATAGCGATAAATCTAGAGTAAGGCAAGCTTATCTAAATAGTTAAAGGCGCAAAAAGAGCATCTTATATTTTTATTACTTGGCATTTCAAGCTTATTGCCCAGTACAACCAGCTTATTGTTTACTGTAAACTAGGTGTAGTGTACCCTTCTACTCAATTTAAATGCCTCTATAAAATTTTGTTGTATCATGTCCAGGGAGTCACGATTTTTTTCATTAACAAAAAACCAGACCAGGAATCAAACCTCCAGCATGATGTAGCCATAAAAGGGTGCTCCGATCAAAATTTGGTCAATCAATAATGTGTGTGAGTCGATCAAAGTTTTTATTAATAAGTCAAATTCTTTCTCTTTTTCAAGTTCTGTAAATACGTATACAGTAAAAAAAATCAGCTAAGCTTCCTTTTTACCAAATGCGAACTGCCGGGTCTTTTGTTTAACACCTGCCATAAGATTTTGTACAGTCTTCTTGTCCACTTTATTCGCCGCTGAACGCCAGTTTGCCTAGAATTGTTTCTCGCTCACAACAGCTTTTTGAGTCTTCTTAAGTTTTCGCTTGACGATTAGCATAGCATTAGCATTGACGTTTGCACACCTCGTGGATGGAGCTACTATAAGGAATAATTCGTTGAAGACATTGCATGTCACCATGAAACGAACCCAGTCACTGATACGTTTCTTCACGCAATAATCTCCACGAAGACACTCCTCAATCGCTCACCTGGCCACGTCCATGCAACCGTTGGAGATAGGGAGGATTTTGGTATCTACCTTAAGAAGACACGGGGAACCCACGTAGCCTTCAGCAGACATCAAAGGAAAAAGGAAATGAATAGTCGGAGAGAATAGTTGAACAGAATGCCCTGTTTGGTGTAAAGAACAAAAATTTATTCAAACATGGTCGTTGGGAGCATCCAGTCTAAGAAGATTATGTGATGCTCCATTTCTCTTCACACGGTTGGGACTTAAGCATTATCTATAGTCCTAGCTCCCTATGGCTTATGGTTATAGCGCCATTACTCGCTCTCTGAAAAGAAAAGAATGTCTGAAAATATAAGAACGGGTAATGAAGAAGAACTTGTCAGATTTCTGGGATTGCTGCGACCACATCGCGTTACTTTAATATACATCTTTATGTATCATTATTGAATCAGTCATCATCACAATTTGTATCAAATCACAGTTAAAAAAATATTTTAAGCCGAAGCATTATTTTTGGATCATTATCCAAATATTAAACGGGCATCTGGACCTGTTATGTGTAAATTATGCGTTTTAAAAACGAAGCAAAACATAGATAATTCAAACAGTATTGCCATATCATGTCTTCGCGCAAAAATATATGTTACACGTAGTAATGCTTCATGGCAGTTTTTATATGAACTACCAAATGATGTTTTGTTCTCGAATTTCAGTTGAAGGAAAGTTCAATTTATATGAATTCCGTTTGAAAAACTACTATGAAATGCTTATTCAACCATTAAATATCAATTAAGGGTTTGAAATGATGTGTTCAAATGAAGTTATGGTAAAAGAAACAATTTTAATACAGGGTACTTTAATCCTATGTTAAGCAATGAAAGCAAATATGTTTACCTAATAATGGATACAGCTAAATTGTGATCGATTGTGAAATCGTGGAAAATTGGAACCTATGATAATCATTCGAAGCAATTGAAGGTCTTCTAATTGTTGAAATTGTACCTATCGATAGTTTCCACATGCCACCGGTCTAACTATAATATTGATGGTCATTTTTATTTTCGTTGCAAATTCAGTTGTAATACAGAATACTAGAAAGGCGATGTATTGAAGTATGTTAACATATAGACGTCCCAATAGGTGTAGTATAGATGTAATATTTGATTAAATAAACTGTCAATGGTAAGTAGAACTACACTCAGTAGCGAAAAAAAAGCCGAGCAAAATTTTCTTCGAAAAAATGCGTTGTTCAACCTTCTGTAACTTTGTCAATTATCAATATATTTAGCTGAAATTTTGACAACGTTATAACTAATGTTTTGACGTTATGTGACCAAAATTTCATGTTGATAAAGATTATAAATTTGAAGTTATCATAACATATGTGAAAAAAGTCATTTTGGATATACCAATTTCAAAAAACCGTATTTCTGTGAAAAATTTAGGTAGCATATTAAAAAAATTTCCATGACTTAAAAAAATACAGAAATTAATGTGGACAGAATTTGAACTGTTTCCATCAAGTGGTTTGGACTACAGCTGACGTCAAAGTTGAGGCTCCAACATGAGTATTTTCCTTGTTCACCCAATTATGACCATGCTGAAATATCGGTGCAAAAAAAAACGCCGTGGCGTTGTCATCATACAGGTTTGGGCCGAATTAATAAGATGAATTCGCCTCGGCTTTGTATTTGCACCGATAGTTCAGCGAACCGTTCTCTACAGGTGGCGAACCAGCCCAGGAGGCTGAAAGCCACTCTAATAAAGCTACAAAAAAAAACCGTTCCCTACATATAAACAGACACTGTTTTTAACCGCCCCTTACATGAAGAACAGATGCTCTAAAAAATTCGTTTCACGAATTTGACATGTACCTATTCTAATATAAAATTTGATGTCATAGAGTCTATCGAAAACATCGTGTTTTCGACTCATATACACGTAAACCAAAAAACGGATATCAATGGACACTTCCTATTAACGTCTGCTGAATAATTCTGCTCCAAATGGTATACAATGAGCTGGGACGTGTCGATTTGAGATGGTCGAACAGGAATTGGGTTATCGTACAAATAGACGGTATGAGCTCATCGCATTACATATGCCATGATAGCCTAGAAGCATCACCAGAAGTCAAATGATCTTAAGGGCCGTGGCTCACGTCTCGTTGACTTATTTTAAAAATTGTACCCGAAAAAAATGCAACAGACAAAAATGATCACCGAATATATTCACATAACACACACATAACAAACACATATTAGCTACGTTTTTGCAAAGTTGGTATATTCAACCTGCTCTCCTAGACTACATGCCTGCACCTTAGCATAACGCTATCCATCAAAGCCTATGCAACACTTACGCCATTTTTCTGACACACTTTCATGCAGTCTTTCTTAAAATGCTTGTCGTTTTGAAGTCCTTTTCTGTTTTCCAGAGCTCTTCATAATCGACCAAAAGTTTTTCTATTGGATGAAGTTCTGGCGAGTTTGGCGGGTTTGCCACCTTCGGCACAAAAACAACTTCGTTGGCTTCATATCACTCCATCGCCGGTTACGCGTATTGGCACGATGTCTGATCCGTCCAAAACAGAGTGTAACCTTCGTGGGACCGGAGAAAAAGCAACAGGTGCTTATAGAGACATTCTTTTTCATATATATGGTCGTTGATGGTGCCGGTTGTTATGTACGACTGGCAGAATTTGCCACACCAAGTACTTCTTGGCAAATTTGTTGCCCTTCTTCTTCCGAAACTTCTATGGAACATTGATGCGGGACTTGCTGACAAAAAACTTCATGCTGGGGATCTGCTTGAAGTCCGCTTTAATGTACGTCTCGTCGTCCATTACCATGCATTCCGCCTGCACCAATCCTTCGCGGTACATCTTATTGGCGCAGGATTTGGCCACCTTATTCTGTTTATCAGTTCAGTTAGGCGTCTTCTTAACCTTTATCCACGTCCACAAGCGACTGCTGCGGATTGCGCTTGAAGTAATCCCTTCGTGCACGGGGTCGTTCGTCTTCGCTTTGTATCCAAAAGACGATCCGTCTCGAAAACGTGTAGCTTAAGCGCCACTCCACAGGGGAGACCACACGCCCAAAGTTACTTTGCCCGGTTGAGACTCTCCTAAGGGCGACTCCATTCAAAAATAGAATTCCGGTGCATAACAAACGGAAAACTTTATTATTGCATGCCACCACATTCACGATAGTCACTCAAAGACCGCAGTGATAGCCACATATACTTCAAACCTGAATTTTCAAATCTGTGAAAAAAAACCTCGGTATCTTCCACCAGACGCCGCACTGATCTTGAAGCGGACTTTCTCTCCTCAACTTCTAAAATCTTACACGAGGAAACGGACTCACCAAACTACAACAAGGCGCGAAGTGACTGAAAATTTCTACATTGATAAAATGAGATTTGTTTCACGAGTTTCTTTCACGAGTTCGAAAGCGTGTCACGGAACGTGACAATAATAGTGCATGGCTATCCTCAGTCTTATGACTGACAAAAAATCACTCCGTGGCACCCTCACCGGACGCCACACTCCAAAGAAAAAAAGGGCTTGACTCACCAGCTGTTGCCTACTTACGGTCGATGACCTGCCAACGGGTTCGATGCTCTCGATCAACGATCAATGGCGAATTGTGATGAATTGGCGAATGAAGGCCATATGGCGTTTCGCGCACCACGATGGCGGTTACTCTGCCGTACCGGTATGTTGACGAACCAGCGCCAACGTGTGGAAGCTATCCACTGGAGATTCCTTCGTGTCTCCTCGGAACTGATGGCTGTATCGAATCAGTTCGCTTCCGGCCGGTTGCCTTTAGCCGGGAAAATCTGTCCAGCGGGAAGGAGTGCCTGCGTCTAGGGTGCGTATAAAAATGCTGCGGAATGGGAATTGAAACGGCTACAACAGGACAATTAACACAAGCACGAACATTGATCAAACACATTATGAGCACAATGATTTACCTGTACTATTGCAATTTATCTCCTAATCGCACAAAATTTCCTTTCCTCACACCTCGTTAACATTAGTTCTAAGGAATGTTGAATCCTCAGAAGAAAGCAAACTCGGACAAACCGGAAGCTTGACTTTTCCCGGGACCCTTCGTGTCCTATCGTGAAAATGGACATTCAATAATTATTGGCTCGTTTCGTTGACCAGCTGTCTCTTTCCTTCTTCATCCATAATATAAATGGGCCCGCCTTAGGAAAGATTTCAGCAGAATGCAAGTGTTTTCCTACTGCCTACCTTATGGAATTAAAATTCAAGTTCGCCCTAGTTCTAATAAATTATATACAAAATTATTCAAATTTCCAGATCGTACCAGCTTTTTTTTCGCTGTCAGCTCGCCATGGAGTCGTCTGGTTCTCCTTCAACGATTTTAGCACACAGGACACGGAAGATCCCAACTGTTTCGCGATGTAACTGTAGGACTTGTCTGGATTTTGCAGGACCGCGCCCATATTTTTTTGTCGAAGCACTTTTTGCTTGGAAGCCATCTCAATGACTTGACATATTGACCAAATCACCGTAACTCCGCCTCTCAGATTTGACAGATACTGGTGCCCTTGTGTTCAGAAATTCGTGTGTGACAAACAAGGACGGGTGACACGACGGATGTTGCTATCTCTTATACCCTGTTATCCATCCTTGTTTTTCACACAGGAATTGCTGAACACAAGGGCACCAGTATCTGTCAAACTGATGTGTGACGTCACTGTGATCTACTCTATTGTGACGAAATTGTGAACATTACACTCCTTATTAGATGTACCCACAGTTTAATCATTTTTTACCCATGCAACAAAAAGAAGTGTTGCATTTTTTCGAGTACAATTATTACTTTGTCTTTAAATGTTTTGTAAGCCAATAAATAATTCTGGCGATCAGTATTGTAAGAGATTATCGATCGATAGTCGATTTGTCTTTTGATAATGTCTGGGTTGGTTGGGTAATTGTTTATTTATTTGGTATACGTTGATTTTGCTAGCTAATGTTTACATTTACTTTACTGTTTCGAAAAAGTTACGAAAAGTTTATTTAGTTTGTTGAATTTATTCAACGAGGAAATCGATGAAGCGGATCGATCATTGCCGATAGCCGCTTATGATTCTGATCGATAGAAGTGAATTTTCTCCAATTTTTGTTTTTCCATTTTCTTACATTCAACAGCAAAATTTTATTGCATCTTCTGCTCAAACATTCGCTGATGATTTTTTTAGGTATGATTATATGAGAATCTATTTCTCTATCTATATCTATGGTTGGATGCAGGACAAAATAATACTATAGAACGCTATGTACCCTAGTTCTGATTCAGTTCCACGTTCTGACCACGTTCATGCAAATGTTCTAGAACATCCACGAAAAATGTTTTCGTGAATTTTAGAGTAGACCACAAATCTTTTCTCCAATCATAAAAAAAAATTGACGCACGACGGCTTTGTTCTTCATGTTTATATTTGCCATTGAACGTATGCAAAAATTATTTGAAAAAAAAAACACAATCTACTTGCACTCCATTCGCTTTATATAATCCAGCACTGAAATAGGGCTACTTTTAAGACGTAATGCTGCCATTCCTTCAGTACTGACCCTTAGAATCATGTTTCAGAATTCCAATCGAACCAAACATTAAAACATTCGGGAGAAGTGATCTACACCTTTCCGTGCAAAAGTAATCATTCTGATGGCCATTTACATTTTAAGATACAATTAAAAGAGAGTTCATCACTCTAATTAAGTTTAATTTTATAATAAAAATATTTTTTCATTTGAAATTCTTTTGATATGCTGGATCAATACTGAATATAAGTGGATTAATCTCGTTTATTTTTTCACCCAATTTTCAAACGTTCATTTGGTCTTGTTCTTAAATACGGACGTGCAAAAAGCATTACAGACCTGTTGATTTTAAATTATCCTTAATTACTGTATGATCTGTCAAAATCACAATATGCATTCGGTATTGATGTAGTATACTGTTTCAAAAGCACGCATCCGTAATTCATTAATTGTTCCTCCGTTCTTTAAAAAAAACATACCGAGGCATTTAAATGGAATAAAAGCGGGGATCCAACCGTTGCTGATCGCTCTTTGCGTCACGTCACTTCATGCGACGCGGGAAGCAGAGCGACCGAACGTAACATTAACGATGGAAAAAAAATGCCGAGCCAAATTAAGCCAATTCACTGTAACTAATTGGACACTGGTGCTTTAGAGCAATGATCGAGTAAGATTACGGGTTCACAGAACCCAGTTTTTAGGAAAACAACGTGGTTTAGTAATTGATGAAGCAGCCAACTTTATACCGATGGGAGCACGGTTTTACGCAGTTCTCAGGCTCGTGTGTTTGAAGGTGGAAATGCGAGAGATGATCTTATGGTGATGGTGAAATATGGTCTTGTTTGTTTCAGTTTACTACATAGTTTGCATTTTAAGAGGCTTTTCTACTTGGCTCATGCGAGTTTTTTGGTTATCGCAGCCCAAGGAAGAAAATAATGCTTATAATATATTTAAAGATTTTTTTTAAATCTCTTAAAACTCGCATGTTGTGTCTCAGGCAGCCTAGTCCATTAAAGACATACAATGTTACCATGCTGAATTCGATTTCAAATCTGATCAAACAGATTTCAATCTACAAATGTGATCAATAATCTCAAGCATCGGTGAAGCAAGTCTATTAAAAGAATTAGGTGCCTAGATGTTAGAGGTCATTGAAGACCGGCCTAGGATAAAGGTCATAAGATCCAAAAGCGTTATCAATGATCTGCTAGTATGTTGATTCAGTATTATTCCTGGCTCTCGGAGGTCTACACTCGAACAAATATTAGATTGATCAAATTTGCATCATCATCCAATTTGCATTTTGGTTACCTGGGTAAACAACAGAAACATGAATCCTAGAGGGTTTTTAGCTGTTGAGTGGAATACCTGTAACTAGAAATTAGAAGAAAAAATAGTTTTCTCCATTTAATTCCAACTACCTTTGCTTATCTTTGACAGATACGCGTATTTCGTCTACAATGTGCAGACTTCTTCAGTGTCTCGTACTAATAACTCGACTTAAGCAGAAAAGGGTTAGAATTCAGTTTGCAATAAACTATTTGAGCTGGGGATGTTTCAAAATGGAAAACGGTATTGTTCAGTGACGAATCCAAATACAATTTGTTTGATTCAGACGGAATGAAACGAGTTAAACTACCGCTTAGTACCAGATTGATTCCACGATATAACAAGAAGCCGTTTAAAATGGCGGCGGAAGCTTGGTGATTTGGGGATGTTTCTCTGGAGAAGATATGGGACCTCTTTATCAATACAATGCAAAATTGTCAAACAAAATTGAAGTGCTACAGTGGCCATCGAACTCACCTGATCCAAACCCAATAAAAAACTGTAGAAAATAGTGAACCACCAAGTAAGAACGGGCATTTCATACCGAAACCCAACAGAGTTGTCCTAAGCGCCTTCCAAAACATGGAAACAAATTCCGAAGGAAACAATTGGCAGGCTGCCTTTTTTTGGGGCGTAGACCTACTGTGTCCACTGAGTTGAACTTTTGTGGTATACCCCTGTTTGCTAAGGCTTGCTTCATTTAGAATTGGAACAAACTTTTGCTCCTATTGTGGCGCTCCTGGTGGACGGATTTGGAAGTTCTTGGCGCCCACGTGTCGGGAATTTTGTTAGCTTCACGTATGTATTTTTGACATTCCGCAAATCGACTGTACTTTGTAAACAATCAACATAGAAGCCGAAAGAAGGGAACAAATTGTGCACAGTTATTTGGAAAATCCATTGTGGTCTGCATCTAGGCTAGCTAAATAGCTGAAATTGCCCAGAAATACCGTATGGCGCGTTATCAAACGGTATAAGGAAACATTGACGACGATTCGGAAGCCTCAAGCCAATCGTCGGAGTGGAACTGTCGACCGGAAACTGCGTGGTAAGATTTTGAAGACGATTAAGAGGAATCCCAATCTGTCGGACCGTGATTTGGCCAGAAAATTCGGTGCTGCCCATAGTACCGTGAAAAGAGCTCGACTCCGGGAAGGAATCAAGTCGTATCGAGCTAGCAAACAGCCAAATCGGACCACAAAACAGAATAGTGTGGCCAAAATCTGTGCTCGGAAGCTATACGACCAGGTGTCTTCTGATGGACAACGAAACCTATGTCAAGGCTGACTTCGGGCAAATCCCAGGTCAAAAATTTTACTTGGCAACGGCTCGGGGGGATGCTCCAGCCAAATTTAAATTTGTTTTTGCCGACAAATTTGCACGAAAATTCATGATTTGGCAGGGCATTTGCAGCTGTGGCAAAAAAAACGAAAGTTTTCGTTGCAAATAAGACAATGACGTCAGAACTATACCAAAAAGAGTGTCTCCAAAAACAAATTTTGCCGTTCATTCGATCCCACGACCATCCCGTAATGTTTTGGCCAGATTTTGCAAGCTTTCATTACAGCAAAGTCGTTCAAGAATGTTATGCAGAGAAAGGGGTCCAGGTTGTTCCAAAAAACCTTAATCCACCCAACTGCTCCCAGTTCGCGCCCTATTGAGAAATACTGGGCAATCATGAAGAGGAGACTCAAGGCAAAGGGAAAGGTTGTCAAAGACATCAATCAAATGAAGACCTGGTGGAATAAGAAAGCTAAAACGATGGACGAAGAAGGTGTGCGCCGCCTAATGAGCCTAATGAGAAAAATTCAAGAATTCCTTCGAAACCGTGACAAATAATTTTATCCATATTTTTTCTTAAAAGTATGAAAAAAACGCTGCATTTGTATAAAAAAAGATTTTGAATTCAATAATAAATAACTGAAATACAGGCAATTGTTTTTGTTCCAATTCTATCTGAAGCAAGCTTTATCCTAATTCTCATCTTAAAGCTAGATCACAATTTGTCAAGTGACCAGTTTAAGACGCGTCTCTGTCAGGCAAAATTGAGTTTATAAAAAACCACCACCTTTCCAGGATTTGCAGTCCAAATTTCTTTAGACTGCATATAGCCAGTGTACAGAAATTTAAGTCTGCTCTTGTACAAGGCATCACAACTGCAAAGCAGATATTCCGAGGTTTCACGTTTCATGTTACAAAAACGACAGATATCATTCTGAACCTGGCCAATGTTTTTCAAATGATATCTACTCGGACAATGTCCAGTTACTAGGACAGTATAGGTACAAAGAACTCTTTTATTGAGCTCCAGAAGCTTTTTACTAATTGTAACATTTGGAATTATAAACCTTTTCGCTTGAAAACACTTTGTGGTGACCAACCAATTTTCCATTTTTAAACTGTGCATTCGAACCTTGTTTAGCAAGCTCGTCTGCCCTTTCATTGCCTCCAATGACACAGTATCCCGAAACCTAGAATAAATTTACCAAATTCTCTTGGCACACCTTTCGCAATGAAAGAATGCATTCCCAGACAAGTTTGGATGTACATTTATAATTACTTAACGCTCTGAGTGTCGCTTGGCTGTCTGTAAAAATACAAATATTTGCATATCTATATTTTCTCTTCAGACAAACGTTAACACATTTTACTATAGCAAAGATCTCCGTTGGATTGTTTCCTATCGCCACTGAAATTTCTACCCCAGGGCCGAAGATTGCTGCTCCCGTTTTTGTTCCAATTTTTGAGCCATCTGTGAAGAATTTTATGGAGCCATGACGAACAGTGGGACCTCCGACTTCCCAATCTATACGTGACAAGGGATGCCATGGTTTTCCACAGGTTTAATCCAGTCTCCATTTATATATATCACTGACCCATTTTGAAAGCTTTGTGAAAGCACCGACTAAGTCACCAGACATGAAAATTTCCAACCGTTTTCGTCTAAGTATACTCTTTTCCGTTTCTAGTTGCACGTATTCGTGCAAATGCAGTAGATTTAGAATTGCATTCAACGCATTTGATGGAGTGCTGCGCATTGCTCCCGTTATAGCAATGGATACTAGCCGTTGAAGTTTTGTAAACTTTTTCTGTGCAGTAGCCTCTTTTGTTTTTGGCCACCACACAAGAGAAGCATACGCTACTTTTGGACGTATTATGGATGTATAAATCCACATTATCGTTTTTGGTCTTAAGCCCGATTTTCTGCCACATGTTTTGAGCATATACAGAAAGCACTAGTTGCCTTACCGATCACACACTCAAGATGAGCATTCCAGTTCATTTTGGCATCCAGTATCACTCGTAAGTATTTAACCTGTTCACTAAGATGAATCATTAATCCTACTAGCTGAAACGCTCTTAGACTAAACTTCCTTTTCCTAGTGAAAGGTACAATTACTACTTTTGATGGTTTAATTCTAAGGCCCTCCTTGATACACCAAGACTGGGAAAATTGTAGGGCCCATTGCATTCTTTCTGAAATGATATTGTCGAATTTTCCCCTCACTATGATGACTATATCGTCTGCAAAATCTACAACCTCGAAATCTTTTTCCTCTAAGCTTCTTAGAAGATCATCTACAACTAAGGACCACATTAGTGGTGAGAGGACTCCTCCTTGGGGACAACCTTTCGTTGCCCGTACTGTAATAGACGAACTTCCCAGCTCTTAAGTGGTTTCTCTTTTTGCTAGCATGGTATGAACCCAGTTAATTCTAGGATTTTTTTTTCAAAAGGGCGAATCTAACAATGAGAGGCTCTCTCCTCTCTCGCTCTCTTTCATTTATTACAGCGCCATTATAGATCTGTTGAGGGATTCTTTAGTACAGATAGAAACACAACAGTGCTGGCTACCATACTCTACAAATAGTTGATTGAAAAACGTAACGCTGAATGGAATATGAATGAAAGAGAAAGTAATCAAAGAGAGTCTCTCACTTGCAGATTCGCCCTAATGAAAAAAAAACCCTAGAATTATGTTCATGTCAAAGTTCCTGGCTGACTTAATCTATGTCCTGACGATTTGCAACTGTGGTTAAAAATGAAAGATACGCAGTTAAATACCGACAGCGTCAGTGGAAATCAATTGATTCTTTCAGTTGCTTATTTTTGTTACATTCACTGATATAAACTTCAAAGTTCTATTTTTTTCTGAGAAATAAACTAACAGCAATAATCCTGTTAACAAGTCGTTAATAAATACTTTCTTGGGAAACCATTGCCGAAAATTTATTGCACTGTTGAGCACCACGATCATATTTTCATGTAGCTCAACGCAGTTACTCAAATTATGTCCGGCACTGTATATATATGCATGATCATATGATTATTTCATGCTAATAATGAAATGGGAAATGGGAGGGTTCCAATCAGGGAACCAGATTGAAGCAAACTGAATGGAGAGAGTGTGAAAGCCAACTCTTCATAACTAACAGTTTGTGAATAGTTGATGGGCTCTTCTCCCCGCCCATTGGACATCCTCTTATTAGATAGCTCACTTCAACGGAATCTATGGTTATTACAGCTTGATCAAGTCAGACAGAGAGGAGAGCCTGTTGCTGTCGGACTTTGGTTCCGTGCTACAATGAGTGGTAGTTTATATCATATCATATATAAGATGACCATAAAGATCATGTAATCAAATTCCAAGGTTATAGCACCTTATTTGACTTACTGAAGCGAAAACTTATTAAACATATGAATTTTATGGATGTTCTCGTTCACGCTCAAGCTGCGTTTTATATACACATTTTTGGAATAAAAAAAATGAGTCGATCAAAAGCGAAAATCAGCGTGATGATTCATTCACGCATATCAATTCTAATCTGTAGCACCCACCCCCCGAAAAGTGTCTACACACTTAGATTTTTTTACAGAAATCTGTAAAGTTTTGCCGAATTCTCAACAACTGAACGTTCGGTAATCCGATTTAACGGATTTCGATGAAATTTTACAGATATCTGTAAAAAAAAATCGGTTTACCGAACGTTCAGCTGTTGAGAATTCGGTAAAATTTTACAGATTTCTGTGAAATAATCTGAATGTGTATGAACAGAGCTCGACGTGGTAAGCCTTATATCAGTAACGTACCTCGAAACATGATCTATCAGCATCACTGTGTCTATCCTTATTCAAACAAATTCTATGAGATCATTCTATAAATTCATATTTTTGAAAAACACTTTGAATTTCTTCATTTGCATAACTCAACTGTGTTAGTTTTACTCCGCTTTGGTAAAAACACCAGACCGTTTTGCACGAGACACACCACCGTGTGGCTGTAATTCACCACTTTAGTTTCCTGCTTATAGATGAACCCGCAACGCAATGCACGCAACACGAATGTACAAGCTCGTGTTTTGCTTTTGACACCGTGTTTGATATTTGGGAAAACACACGAGCCGAGTGGTTACGATCACAATAAAGCTCTCAGCATACACCCACTATGACAATGGCTACGACGGATAGAGCAATGCTCGTCGGATGATTCTGAAAGTTTGATAATTTGACTTTTGGTTGATTTTCTTGGCTGTTGGGTGACGGGCGCATATGTTGATTGAGTTTAACAAGGACGATACGATTAGAAATAAAACAAACAAATAACGGACACAATCGGAAACACTCGGCTGTGGTGTTTGCCGAAACATCCAACACGATGTCCGAAGCCAAACCACGAGCACTGACACTGGTGTTGTACCCACCGCATTGCGTGTTAGTCTGGAAGCACGAAGTCAAAGTGGTAAATATAATGCACGCGCTACACACTTAGAAAATTTCACAGTATTCGGTAAGTATTTACCAAACTTTCAACAGCTGAACGTTCGGTAATCCGATTTACCGGATTTCGGTTAAATTTTACAGTATTCCGGTAAATCGGATTACCGAAACTTGGCAATTTTACCGAAACCCGTTAAATCGGATTACAGAACGTTCAGCTGTTGAAGTTTGGTAAAAATTACCGAATACTGTAAAATTTTCTAAGAGTGTAGTGTGGTAAAAATTAGCTCGGCGTGCAGTATAGTGTTTGAACATGGCTGGTTGTTTTACAAAGTCGAAAAAGACATAGACAATAGATAGACATAGACAAAAAAAGTTTTTCAATTTAACGAACGGCTTAATGATACTTTTAGGAAGTCTTGGACAGTTTACTCACGGTTGACCTGAGCGATGACTTTTTTTGAAGATGGATTTCCCAAACAAAAGGAAACCCCCAGGAAAAAGGAAAAAGGAATAACATGGAAAAGCCAATTCTGCAGTCTAAGATTTAAGATGGCCGTCTTAGAGCATATAGCTACTATCCAGAAGCAGCGGCTGAATGGTTAAGTTGACCATCTTTCCCGGAGAAGCACGATGTGGTAGTTATGATTGACGATTAGACATATCGGACCCTAGACGGTAACGACTGATATTTCAAGTTCCACCTAGAAAATGAGCAGAAACGAAGGGGTCTACACATTTTAGTAGAGGAGTTTCAAAGGTTTGTTTACAAATGCTAAGAAGACTTTTTATGTTGTTGGTAGACAGTTAAAACATTGACAGAAATTTGTTGTTCTAGGCAATATTTCGTTTACTTTGTTCCTGGAATGACGGAAAAGATGTTCCAACAGACCATTCTTGTCAGACTTCATCCCTATTTTTTATATTTTCACTTTAAAGGCTATGCATGTCTTATAACGTAATCATTAATAATTTTTATTCTATGCATCACTCATTTTATTACAAATTTGTGAAAGCTCTAATTTGCTCCACATATAATGGTGAATATAATCATATATTGTAACAAAAAAACTGGGGCGTGTTGGCATCTTCTGTAAAGTGGTGAAATTATTTTCACCACGAAATTCAAAACTTGTTTTGGCAACATTGCGGTACTTTGTATACGAAACAAAACGTCAAAAAAATGGTTCATCGCAAATCTCGATTACCTGAAATCAATTTATATGCAAAAATATACTATTTTATCAAAAACACCAAAAAACGATAAAAAATGTATGTTGCCTCTATTCGCCGAAAAGGCCTTATGGATCTAAGGCAAGGATGATTCGAAAGCGCGCTGCAACTATGAACCTAATGTGAAGAGTAAAATTCTCTCCAGGCACACGATTCTCTGTAGCAGGTGGAAAAACTACATGATGTAATATTTTTACAATGGAACTGACTCTTAGCTTCGAATCGAGACCAAGAATCCCTACTGAGCCCTTGCGACACGACAACCTGTCCAGTTGAGTTGAACAATGTGTGGATGTAAATTTAAGCTTCCATATGTAATATTTATGAACAAATCCAATATTTCTTTATTCTTCATAAGTTTTTACATTGAATAACATTTTCCCAGAACTCAATGCAACCATGTAACCATTTCAATGATTCGAATCTCTACTATAGTCAAATACTGGCGCTTATGTGCACTATGACCCACTCACCCTATCATATTGCAGAGAACGTACTTCACAGCAAATATGTTTGAAATCTCCTGTTTCTACCAACATGTTATCACAGTTTTATTTGCTGAGGAACAATATTTATTTTGCGATATATTTCGATTATTTGATAAAAAGTTCAACAAGTGGCTTTGGTAAAACTTATGGTACTCATAATACCCGTACGCTAATTATTCCACTAACGTTTGCCTTAAAAATGGACAAAAATTGCCGACGAAACTACCCATGCAGCATCAATCATAGCTACCCATGAGTCAACAGATAAAATTTGACAGCTCTTTTCAGTCGAACTCTAACCGTGGTGGCAAAACGGTGAAGCAACTCCGTTCAGAAGTGTGTGGGTTCAAAGAACGGCACCCCGTCGCGTCGAAAACGGACATAGTGCGGCACTTTTTGGATGCCAGGTACGCCTGTTTCGGCATCTACAACATCTTGGCACCATTAGACAACAATCAGAGTATCGAAAAAAGCCTGATTCCCGACGGCCGACGACCCTGAGCGACAAGAAGCTCCAAAGGATGCTGAAGAGGAAGACCTACATCACTGCGTGCGCTTGGACGAGAAGTCGGTTCAACCGGTCAAACAGTGAAAAAGTACCTGGCAAACATGAACATACATGTCAGGAAGCGGAAGTCGCACCCACTTGTTTCGGAGCTGCAGGTAATGACGCAGCGACAGCGGTTGAATAAGATGGTCAACTCGATTTTCCCGGTGAATCGTGGAGGTAATGATGAACGACGATACCTATCTCACCCTGGATGGCAACGACTGGCAGGGCACTACGTATTTTACTTCCCCCGCCAAGGAAGTAAACTCTCTGGTGAAGTTCATTTCACACACCAAGTTCCCCAAAAAGGTGCGGCTGTGGCTGACAGTCAGCGAAAAGGAGATGTCAAAGCTGCTCTTCTACCACTCCGGACTGGCCCTGAACGGGGAAATTTATAGTACGAAATGCCTTTCGGAAGTTGCTTCGTGCATCAAGAAATACCGTAAGGGTGAAGGCGCGGTGTTCTGGCCGAATCTGGCGTCGGCCCACTACTCGAAGCGATCGTTGGAGGAGATGGAGTGGCTGAATATCGATATTGTGTTCAAGTCGGCAAACACGTTCAACGTCCCCCAGCTGCGTCCCATCGAGAATTTCTGGGCCAACCTGAAGCGTAATATCTACTCCAACAATGTTGTCCCGAAAACTGAGGAGAATTTGATGAATAAAACGAAGAAAGTACTCAAAAACATGCCTACACTCATGTTTTCGTCCACCATGGCGAATGTTCCGGTTAACTGCCGGAAGGTCGCTCGAAAGAGCGTAGAATTTTTTTGCAAGTAAACTTAAATAATTACCTTCCACGGTAAGTTTATTAAAAGCAACTATCTGTCTTAGCTTTTTTTCACCAATCGAGAAAAAAAGTCAATTTTTTCAATGCAAACGTTAGTACTTCCAACTGATTCTAAACAAAATAAATCAACTTTATAGACACTTATCTAAACTATTCTTGGTGTTAAGACGTGGCTGAATAGCTCAGTGGTTATCCGTTCTGCTTACTGAGCAGATGGTCGGGAGTTCAATCCCAGGCCCGTCCCCTTTCTTGTCATTTGTTACTTGCCTCTGTCTATCACCACTAGATTTAAAATAAAAAGCAGTCTACTGCGCTTTCATTGATCGCATCACTTACCACAGTGAATCCATGATCTAAAAATAACCTGCCTCACTAACACAACAACTATCCTTCCCTTGACAATTGTCGAGACGCAGAGGTAAACACGGTCTCTAACCAACGATTGTCAAACTAATCATCCTTCCCCCTCTCCAAAGACCGTGAGGACGTGGCCGGCGCCGGTACTGATCTATAAATATAATTAGTGAACTTTGAATTGAAGATGCAAAGCTACTCCCAAGCTCCATGTATGTGGTTCTCTGTGCAATTACACTAGTTCTAATCGGAAACGGATTAGAAACTACGCTACGCACGGTCTTTTAAGAAAAAACTATTCTTGGTGTTAAATGTTGATCCTATGGTATTTATTTCGCATACTTTTCATCCATATTGAACAAACAAATGATTAGTCGAGGGCAAAATTGTTCAAAACTACGGGTGTTGACCAAGTCCCAAGCCAGGTATTCAAATACGGTTATGGCGTTACATGAGGTAAGATTTGGGATGCAAAATATTTACTAGAGGATTGTATGGAACGTATCCTGTGTCCAATCTATAAAAAATAATGCCAAGAAATGCGGCGAATATAATGGGCCGTCAAATCATCTGGTCATCAATTTCAAACCAACATACGACTCCAAATGGCAGATTATTCATGTAGATAGTTTTGCAGAAACATCGGCGATGAATAAATCGATTGATGTGTGTTTTCCACATCTCAGGGGTACTGAAGATTCGGCAAGGAGTCCCTCCAAATTTCGGGGAAGGGTTAAGACATGCTGGTATATTGCTGTGTACGATACTTAACATTGTATAGAAGGGTATGATTCGAAGAGCGAGAATAGACACGAATGGTACGATCTTTGGGAAGTTTCTCCATTTATTTGGCTTTGACGAGGACATTAAAATCGACGCACACTACTGAGAAACGGTGGCGAAAATGTTCATCAGAATTACAACTGAAGCAAGCAGGCTTGTCTTAAATGCTTCAAAGACAAAATATATGAGAGAAGAGGCTCACGTGATACAACATTTTAGTCTTCCACCACGAATTAAGATCGACGGTGTGGAAATCGAGGCGGGAGATGAATTCTTGTATTAGGGTACACTGATGACCACCAATAGCGACACCACCAGAGAAATACAAAGGTGCATTATGGCTGGCAATCGTGCCAAATTTGGACTTCAAAGGACGCTAGATCGAACAAAGTTCGCCAATTTATAGAGTTGACAATCTAAAAGACTTATATTACAGGGTGCGGCAGGAAGGAATCCGAAGATAATGAAACATTAAGATAAGGTTGATCACCTATTTCTATTGTCAGTGTATGTTGATGTTTACTTTCAAGTCTTCAAAAACATCGGAATCAAAACATCGGAATTGTTTTATTACAAATTTATGAAATTGTACGCCAAAGAAGTGATTTCGAGTTTTCTACCCCCCAAAAGACGCTGGAGGAGATTGCCACGATTATAGGATATAATTTGGGATGTTATCTTTGATTTGTCGCATCAAAACGTCTGTACACAGTTTGAAAAAAAAACATGTAATTTTCTGCGTTATCTAATGCACATAAAGGAAACACTAGATTTGGCAGAAATGAATGGGATATTTCATGTAAATTTAAGCCAGATAACGCCTCAATCTAGTCTGTTGTATGAAAGATTGCAAACAATTTCGTTGTTTACGCTTCCTTTGGCATGATATCATTAAATTATTTTTTTCTGTGTACAGAATGGTCTAAAGCTGTGATCAAATCGGTCCATCAGTTCTAAAAAGTCCAAGCAAGAATCATCAAAGAAAACTTGCAATCATCTTGCAGATCTAGAGTAATACGCTACTTGATTACGGACCGAGGAAAGGAATTACGAGTGATTCGTTCAAAGAGATTGCTTTCTTTATTGAAAAAGGGCTAAATGATAATCCTGTTCTCTGACGAAAATCTCTTCACCAGTATCGATGCTGTATCCAACAGCCGCCTAATCGATTCATTACACCGGAGAAGCTTGAGGATGTACCGGAGAAAGTGAAGTTGAAATTCCAAATCAAACATCCGACTGGTGTTATGTTTGGTTTTGTTATCCGACAGCTTGATTATGCCGCCTGTTTTCATTCATGCTGGTGAGTATATCGGTATTTTGAAGGACCAAGTGCTTCCCTGGGTCAAGGACAACTTCTTAATTGTGAAGAATGGTTGACTACCGTTGGCTGGTAAACTAAAAACAATTAAATCAACTGACTCGACACTGAAGATATCCGTAAGTCGCATACGAAATAGGCCTATCTGTCAAAGGACTAGCTTGTTAAAGTGGAATTTAACGGAATTTGCTCGCATTTACAAGTGATAGTTTGAAAAAGTGTTCCAGTTAAAATTTTTAAGTTGATCACTTCTTGAAATGTCAACTAAAATTTTCCTAATTTTTCAATTACAACCATTCTACTGATGCGTTCGTAAAAGTGTTTTTTTAAAAGTATTTTTTTTTTTAGTGAACTACAGTTAGTCGTTAGTTAGTTGGCCTTTTAATCTGATCCTTTTTTCCAAATTGTGCTTCCATCTATTCTTCAAATTTAGGCTCCTGGCTTCCCCTGAACAACGAAGTCTAATGTTAGTCAATCTCAGACCTTGTTTGCCGCGTCAATCCTACCGGATTTGCGTTTGTTTTGTATCAAAAAATGTTTCCACGGTTTTCATCGTACATTGCTTTGTTTTTAAGCTGCAATTTTCAGTTACAGCTAGCGTCTGTTGGGGTGTTGTAATCTGTTAGTTTACATGCTTTTTCCTGTGTAAATAATAATACGAAAGGAATACAAGCGACTTGAATTTTTTTTTTTGACTAGGATGACTTTTTTGGCTATGTGTTGGTTTTGTGGTGGTTTGGTTTACTATTCACTTTAAGGGTGCTTCAAACAGTAAAATGAAGTCATTACTAAATTATAATTTTTTTAATCTAACCCTCATAATGATTTAACTCTCAGAATATGCATAACCATGTTTGTCTAACCATCAAACGAACCATACTTTGTACTAGCTTGAGAGTTGAAATCCACAACAGGAACAATTCGATTGTATTCCCATTTATTCATGACTGATGATTGCGCTACTGCAACAATCCATACAACCTCACTGATTCCTTGCAAATAACATCTATAGTAAGTCAACCAAACGACAAGCAAATATGTCTCACACAGTTCTCAGCTCTCTGCAAACAAAACCAACCAAAGAACCAAATCCAATGGCTGAATTCACTCAGAAAAAACGTTTAAAGCATCAATGTGATGACAACATCCACCAAGCTAACCACGACGATGGTAGAGAAAACAGTTTTCGGATTTTCACAACATCATCTGATCGTTGTTTCGTCCCTCTACTCACTCATGTTTAACCTAACCAAACCAGAGCAGGGCTCTGCAAGGTGGTGCAACTGTGAAACTGTAACTTTAGAGCTACATAAAACACTATGACGAAGTTAGTAGGTACCTAAACACTATAGCTACGACAACGATCGTGACCAATCATCCTTCCAGCAACTGTGGCTGTGTGTTTGTCAAGTTGTTGGATTAAGATTGCGTTTTTTTCTGCATTTCGCAGTGATCGTGACATCGATTTAATTTATATGTTTGTAATTTTCACCATTTTGCTTTCCGTGACTACGGAGGGTGTAATTTTATGGTTTACTTTTTTGCCATCTTCACGAATTACTGCTTGTTTTGTTTTCATAGTTTGATGTCCATGGGATGCATTGGGGATTTTAGCAACTTACATTATGACAAAATAAATCCACTTATGGTTCGTGAGGATGATGATGGTGGTCCTACCGCATACCCTCACAAAGTTTTCAACTGCACGA